>CM076570.1:857265934-857323497 GCA_034641835.2 Pinus albicaulis
TGGATGTTACACTACTCAACTTAAATTTGAAATCCAACAAATCTTTGCTATATTTTAGAAAAAAATTAGCCAAAATTAATTTTTTAACATATATATATATATATATATCATAGTTGACATTGAAATATTTTATTTATAAACCATATTTTTTATTTTATACAAGTTAATATTGCTTAACTTTGCATAACAAAATATTTTATGTGAGTCACATCAAATATTTTTATTATTGCTTTGAGAAGTTCTCTCTAGCTGAGCATTGTAGAGATATTGTAATGTAATATAATTTTCAATAAGCATTTTAACTAGATAAAAATAAAATAAAAACCCTATAAAAATAAATTAAAAATAAAAATAAAAATGATCCATGCTATTGCCCATGGAATTCATGTGGAATATATCTTATTAGCCCATGGTATTCATGTGGAACATATTTTATTTAATGGGGGGGCTTTGGCTAGCCTACTTCCACCTTAACTATGCATGTACCAAAATTTTAGAGAGCTCCAATCTCTTGACATGCAAAACTCTTTTAGAGTGAAAAAATATTTATAATTTTTTAAATGTTATATATTTATTTTATATTAAGAATTTAATGAATTGCACATTTCCCTCTTATTAAGAAGTAACTAAATTATTTTACTTTTAATTAATTCTTCCTTTTTCATATGTATATATATTCGTTCAGAGAAATTCATATTGAAATATATTAATTAACATGGATATTCAAACAATTTATTTAAGTCTTATATTGATATTTTTATAAAGAAGATGTAAGTTTTTTTTGTTTTTCAACTACTTTACTTTCTAAAGTTGCTATTAACATAGATATTGACAAATTTTGTTGATGGTTGTAAGACTTAAAGTAAAATATATTTACCACATATCTTTCATTTTGAATTATAGACTAATGATAATAATTGAAATTATACATACAAAATCATTAATATCAAATAATATTAAACAACTTTAATTATAAAATAATTAATCTAATATTATATATATATATATATATAGACAAATTTTGTTGATGGTTGTAAGACTAAAAGTAAAATATGTTTACCACATATCTTTCATTTTGAATTATAGACTAATGATAATAATTGAAATTATACATACAAAATCATTAATCTCAAATAATATTAAACAACTTTAATTATAAAATAATTAATCTAATATTATATATATATATATATATATATATATATATATATATATATATTAATACAATATATAAGTATATTAAGATTTATATTAAGTTTTAAGGGTTAGTTTAATTGGCCAAGTCCTCATAATTAAGTCACCTTTGCTATTAATAGGTCACGAGTTCAATTCTCTAGATACCCTCGGGGTATAGGAAGTGACCCCTTCCTCAGATCCGTGGTTGAGCCAATAGGAAGTGGTCCCTTCTAGTGGATCTCTTTGGTACAAATATTCTCAGATTAAAAAAAACCACACGAAGTAAACAAAAAATTAGAAATATATATATATATATATGTAACTTAAATTAAAATTATATAAGATAAAGTGAATGTTTAGAACCACCCTATATCCATGTTAACCCCGGATATATCAAGCACTGAGAGGAATCAAATCTCTTGAGGTGCCAACCTCATTTTTTTAGTGAAAAACTAGAGGAAAGGTTCACACCTCGAGAGATTTGATCCCTCTCGGCGCTTGGTAGATCTGGGGTTAAGATGGGTCTAGGTTGGTTTCATTCGTGTTCGGTAATAAAAAATTATTTGAACATCTAATTATTTAGATCATTTTAAATATGTTATATGTCTAAGCATAATTTGGTCACTTTAATTTTAAATTTTCTCATTTACCTCAGTTTATTGAGATGAGAGATATTGTTAGTAACTTGAATGATGAAAAATGATGAAATAAAAAATTTGAGTACAAAGTGACAACATAACAACGATTATTGATAGAAAATATAAATAATAAGAATATAGTCAATTACAAACAATCTTCTTTATGATAAATTTGAAACTATTTTCTTCTACTATTCTTTTTGTCATACCTTTAGCTTTTCCATTTTCTCATATCGATCATATTAAAAGGGAAGTTGAAATCATAGACCTTTCAAATATTTAACTCGGGGTACTGTAGTAAACATCATCTCTTGTCTCTATTGCTCTTCAATATTAATAGTAATTTTTTCCAAAGTCAATCATTATGACTTATGGAGTGTTAATCCCAAAATAATTTTCATTGATAGTTATTTTCTATTACAGCGTTTGAATGAAAAGTGATTAATAATATTGAATGATGGAAGATGGGAATAATAATAATATATCCAATTATAAATAGTTTACAGCTTCAAGAAGTAAACATTTCAGGTAAGTGAACATTTTATTTACGATGAAAATTCAAGTATTGTATTTATAGTTGAATTATTGTAACACAGAATTCAATACACGTCACGAATAATTTTTATCTTCTTAAACTGAAAGAGTGTGTGTATGTTTTGGGGGTGAGAAGGAGAGACAAGGGGATATAGATATATAGATGGAGAGGCGGAGAGAGGGAAGAAGAGAGAGGCAAAGACAGGGAGGGAGGAAGAGATATAGATATGGAGAGAGAAGTGTTAGAGAGAGAGAGAAGGGGAAGAGAGAGAGAGAGGGAGGGAAAAAGGGAGGGAGAGAGAGGGTGGGGAAAAGGGGGGAAGAGATTCTGTGTATGTTTGGGGAGTGATATAGAGAGATAAATAAGGAGAGGTAATGGGAGATAGAGAAATAGATGGAGTGGGAAGAGAAGTGCTTGCACTGAAATCAATGCACAATATTAATCTAATTAATTTGAAATTAACATACATCATACATGTATTTGCATCAAAACAAAAATCGACATCTACATTGAAATCGATGCATCTAGTGCAAACAATCAAATAGGATTAGAAATCAGCATCTACACTAAAATCAATGTGTCTAGTGAAAGAAATCAAATAGAATTAGAAATAAATATCTACATGAAAACCAATGCATTTAGTGCAAGAAATCAAATAGGAATAGAAATTAACATCTACACTAAAATCAATGCGTCTAGTATAAGGTATTAAATAGGATTATAAATTGACTTCTACACTGAAATCAATTCATATTTTCCAAGTGATCAAATACGATTAGAAATCAATATCTGCACTGAAATTAATGCATCGAGCGCAAACAATAAAAAAGTATTAGATATCAATGTTTACACTGAAATCAATGCATCTAGTGTAATGTATTAAATAGGATTAGAAATTGACATCTACACTCAAATAAATTCATCTAGTGCAAGCGATCAAATAGGATTATAAATCAATAACTACACTGAAATGAATACATTTATTTTAGTGAAAAACCAAAATATTCTTGAATTTCTATATCTAACTTCTATTTTTATATTTTTCTTTGTGTATCTCTTTGTTCTTCCCTCTCTCTCAACATTCCATTCCATGTTTATCTCCCTCACTCTCTCCTTATCTCTCTCCCCCTACCTCTTTCTCCCATATCTCTCTCTTTCTCTGCCTCTACCTCCATTTCTCTATCTTTCTCTTCTTCCCTCTCACCCCTACCATCTATATCTACACCTCCCTCCATATCTCCTTATTTGTCTCTCTATCTTAGCCCCCTCAACACATATCTCTCTCTCTCTCTCTCCCCCACTTTGTCTCTCTCTTTTTCTCTATTGATATATCTATCTCCATCTATCTCTCATTCTTTATCTCTCTACATCATCCCACAAACATACACACTTTCTCTCCATATCTATCTATCTATCCATATTCCTCTCCCTCTCCCTCTCTAGCTATTACCTCTCTCTCTCTCTCTCTCTCTCTCTCTCTCTCTCTACCCCCTCCATATATATCTCTATCTCATATTGTCTCGCTATCTCATCCCCCAAACATATTGACTCTCTCTCTCTCTCTCTCTCTCTCTCTCTCTCATGCCCTCTCTTCCACCTCCATCTATATCTCTATCTCCACTTATCTCTCATTCTCACCCCCAAAACATACACACTCTCTCTCAATATCTATCTATATCTCTCTCCCTCGGTATTCCTCTCCCTCTCTCTTATGCTTCCCTCTCTCTCTCTCTCTCTCCGCATCTATCTCCTGCCCTCTCTCCCACCTCCATCTATATCTCTATCTCCACTTATCTCTCATTCTCACCCCCAAAACATACACTCTCTCTGTCAATATCTATCTATATCTCTCTCCCTCGGTATTCCTCTCCCTCTCTCTTATGCTTCCCTCTCTCTCTCTCTCTCTCTCTCTCTCTCTCTCTCTCTCCCTTGTCACTCCCTCTCCCACTCCACCTTTCTATCTCTATGTCATTCTTCCCCTTCCAACTACATCTCTCTCTCCCCTATCTCTCTCCTCTTTCTCAAGTCCTATCTCTCTTCCTTTATCTCTATCCCTTTCTTTCCCACCTCCCTTTGTCCCCCCA
Source organism: Pinus albicaulis (assembly GCA_034641835.2). Taxonomy (NCBI): domain Eukaryota; kingdom Viridiplantae; phylum Streptophyta; class Pinopsida; order Pinales; family Pinaceae; genus Pinus; species Pinus albicaulis. Next base: position 857,270,368 of record CM076570.1, read on the forward strand.
CCCTGTCACAATCTCTCTCTCTCTCCACCCTCCAACTTTGTTACTATCTCCCTCCCTCTCTCCTTCTCGCTCTACCCCTCTCTCCCCCTCCATATATATGTATCCCTATCTCTCTCTTAACCTTCTTTCCCTATCTCTATCCTCTAATTTTCTCTATATTCCTTCGTCTCCTCTCTCCCTTATAACTCCCCCTCTCTCTCCACTCTATCTCTCAATGTATTTGTTCTTCCCTCCCTCTCTTTCCCCCTCCAAATCCATCTCTCTCATCCTCCCTCTCTCCTCCTCTCTCCCCCCTCCTCTCTCTCTTCCTTCCTCTCTCTCCCACCTCTATGTTTCTCCCCCTCACTCTATTCCCCCTCCATATCACTCTCTCTCTCTTAAATATGATCACATTGTATTGTATTTAACAAAGTATCTAAATTAAAAGAAAGCATCTAAATTAAAAAAACATAATTGGTTGTAAAATATTAAACCTATATTTTGGGGCAATCATGTCAAAGAAAATATAATAATAAAAAACTTATAAGAATCATGTCTATCATTTTTAGTCATTGTTCTCTCTCTTGGCTTGGATCCTATATCTATCCTAGTTTTTTATAATATTATTTATATTACATAAATTTCACATATGTATATATAAAATTATTCTCATTTTTAATTTATTAAAAACTCTATTTAATTTCTATGGGAATGTTTTTATAAGTTGTGAGGATGGAGCATTTAGATATACCTCAAAAGTAATTATAATTTTTTTTCTTTTAGATTTAATTAAAAAATGTTATAAAATTAAATTAAATTTAAGTATTTATAAACTATTTTGATTTTGAAATAAGTTATGGTTTTTGGGCATGTGGTAGTAATAAGCCTTGGTATTGGCTGATGGTATTGTAACACATTAATTAAAAGCCTAGGTCCATAACGTAATAATCAAAATCCTAGATGACCCATGTTATTGATAAAACATGGTATTAGCCCATGGTATTATGATTTTCTTCCCTCTTCTCTCTCTCTCCATCCATCTAGCTTTCTCTTTTGGGTATTGGCCCATGGTATTGTAAAAACGATTATTTAGAAGTTAATAATATAATTGATAAATATTCATGATTAAAAATATTGTTATATTGTAAATATTAAACTTTTATCTACTTATATATTTTAATGTGATATGTATATTATATGTTCTTTTATCTAAAAAAATTTGTTCATAATTTTATTAATAAAAAACCAAATTACAATATAAAAAATAAAATAAAAAATATTTATCTCAAGCCTACATCTACCCTATATATCTCACAACTCTCACCACAATTCAATCATGATACTAGGTTGTAAAGCACCTCTAACACACAAAAAAAATTACTAAATCAAAATATTTATTATTAATTAATCTAATTTATAATTAAGATAAATGAAACATAAACTCTTTTGATATATATATATATATATAATTTTAATACTCATAAAATAATAAGTACACAAGAATATAAATTTTAATATAACATTTTGTAAAAAAAAAAATCTTTAATTTAAAAAATCCTTTACTGCATCATTGTATAATCTTCAATAATTAGAGTCTTTAATATCAACAATAATTATTAAATAATTATTATGGTGTCTAGTAACAACCATAATAATTACATTTTTTAAGTATCAACTTTCTACTTTCTCACATATAAAATAATAATATCAATATTTTCCCAATTCTCATTCCACACATGCCTTTTCTCCGCAGAAATTCTACCACTACAGTGACAAGATGCTCTCAACAAGTGAATTTTTAATTTGGTTGTCCTAGAAAATGACGTGGAATGTGCTCACCACAATAGCCGGGGCTTAAACTGGGTGACCACATCATGCTCTACACAAGTTGGATGTCTTAATTTGCTTGCCCAATTCATGAATATTTAATTATGAGTTAAAATCATACGAGTTATTATTTTGATTATTCATCATCAAACTCGACATAATCTTAGAATGCCTTCGAGAAGTTCGCAAATGTTCGAATTTTGCAATAAATTTAAAATATTAAGATAAATAAAATTTTAATAAATCATTAATACACAATAGTAATACAATTTCTTCATATAAATTGAGGAATTTTTTTTCAAAAAATTCTTAAATTAACATAAATTTTACCTTCAGATCATTAATGCTTTTAGTTTGGACTTGTTTTTTTCTCATCTTCATCAGCATACTCAAAGACCAATTAAAACTAAGGAGAACCTCAGATTGAAATTGAGGAGAAATTCATTTTATCCCTAGTTACAACCTCTGTTAACATATATACATTATTCTGGCTAGTGTGTATCTTTTTCAGCTTCAATTTTCCATCTTCCAACACTGACCGTATGAAATGGTACTTCCGTTGTATATGTTTAGTCTTGGAATGAAATGTTGAGTTTTTTTCAAGATTAATGACACTCTAGTTGTCATTGTATAACTTTCCCTTCTCCTACTTCTTACCCAATTCATCCATAAAACTTTGCAACCAAATCATTTATTTACTAGCCTCTGTAGCAGCAACATACTCTACTTCCATTGTTGAAAGTGCAATAACACTTTTCATTTTTGAAACCCAACTGACAATTGTTCCACCTACATTAAACACATACCTTATGGTGCTCCTCCTATTATCTCTATCACTTTTCATATCTGCATCAACATATCCCCATAGAACAATGTTGAACCACTAAAGCATAATGCTTGATTTGTGGAACCTCTCAAATACCTAAGAATGCACTTCACTACCATCCAATGCTCTTTTACCAGATTGTTCATATACATGCTTACAACTTCCATTACATGTGCAATATTAGGACTTGCGCAGACCATTTCATACATGAAGCTTCCAACTATTTATGCATATGTAACTTTAGAAATATAATCTATCTCATCCTGGGTCTTGGGACACGTCTCCTTACCTAGTTTGAAATGGCTAGCAAAAGGTGTATTAACTCGTTTTTCATTCTGCATGTTAAATATTTCCAACACTTTTTTTATGTACTCACTCTGAGACAACATTGATTTGCGATTTTTTTTGTCTCTAGTTATTCTCATACCAAGGATTTGTTTTGTAGCACCCAAAACCTTTATTGCAAATGAATTAACCAATTTTCCTTTAAGCAAATTAATTTTTGGAATGTTATATCCTGCAACAAGCATGTCATTTACATACAATAACAATATAATATAGTTGTAATCATTTTGTTTTCAAAGATAAACACAATGGTCTGAGTGACATCTAGTATAACCTTGTTCAGACATAAACCTATCAAATTTTAGATACCACTGCCTTGGAGCATGTGTTAGGCCATACAAGCCCTTCTTCAACCTATGCACAAACTTCTCCTCCCCTTCAACCTCATACTCTAGTGGTTGTTGCATATAGATCTCCTCCTCCAAATACCCATGAAGAAAGGTTGTCTTTACATCTAAATGTTCAAGATGCAAATATTCTGTTACTACTGGACTTAAAATAATTTTGACGGAATTCATTTTAACAATAGGAGAAAAAATTTCATCAAAGTCTATACCTTTCTTTTATTCAAACTTCGTCACCACATGTCTAGCCTTATATCTCTGTTTACCTCCATATTATTCCTTCAACCTATAAATCCATTTATTCTGTAATGTTGTTTTACCTGTAGAAATCCTGACTAGGTCCTAAGTCTGGTTATGTACCAAGGATTCCATCTCTTCTTTCATGGATAGCTCGCACTTGTTCATGGTTTCTACCTGCATTGCTTCTTCATAACATTCTGGTTCACTAGAATCTGTCAACAATACTTAATACAATGAAGCAGAGTATCATTTAAGGTGTCTAATTATCTTGGTGGATCTTCTAACACCACTTTTAGGTGTTTGGGGTGCTTATTGTTGTTGTGGTTATTGTTTTTGTTGTGGTTTCTTATCGTTGCGATTTTTAGGAGCCTTTACCTTTTATGGGATTGGCATATTATTTTTTTCCTTTTTATGTTTCTTTCCATGCATATAATCCTTATGCAAGACCTTTTCGTTGAATATGACATCTATGCTCCTAACGATTTTGTGTTTTTCATAATAATATAAGTGATAACCAAAATCATTAACACCATATCCAATAAAGGTATATTTCTTTGCTTTTTCCACAAGATTTGCTCTATTTTCTTTATTAATGTGGACAAAGGCTTCACAGCCGAAAGTATTTAAAAATGAGTAGTTTACCTATTTAATTGTCCATGGATCCTCCAAAATACTACCATCCAAGCAACTTGAAGACCTTGTATTTATTAGATAAACAACAATATATACAATGTCTTCCTAAAATTGTAAAGGCAATCCTGCATGCAAATTCATGCACCTTGCAACTCCACGATTGTTGTATTCATCCTTTCTGACACGCCATTTTCTTGTGGTGTTCCTGACAGTGTCTTCTCTCTGTGAATTCCATGCTTTAAACAGTATCTATCAAAATCTTTGTTGCATATTCACCTCAATTTTCTAGTGTGAGACACTTCAAAATCTTTCATGTCTCATTCTCAACCAAATATTTCCATTTTTTGAAAGTATCAAATACATCAGATTTATTTCGAATACAATAAATCCATTGTTTCATGGTTTCATCATCAATAAAAGTAACATAATAGTGCCAGCCACAAAGGTATGATACCTGAGCAAGTCCCCATACATCTCTATGCACAAGATATAATTTTTCTCTCTTCTTTTCCTTCCCAACTATGAGAAACATGACTCTCTTATGGTTTTCATAAACACATTTTTAACAAAAATCGAAATCAACGTGCTTCAAACTTGGAAACAAATTTCTTGAGTGAAGAATCTGCATCCCTTTCTCACTCATGTGCCCGACCCTGTGATGCCACAATGTTGTATATTCTCGTGTGGAGGTTAAAAAATTAACATAATTAGAAATACCATTTCATAAATACAATGTACCAACCTTTTATCAATTTGCTATCACCATGGCTCCTTTAGTGACCTTCCAAGTTTTTCCGTAAATGTAGTTACACAAACTTCACCTCCCAACTACCCTGTTGAAATTAGATTTTTCTTCACATGTGGAACATTCCTTACCTCATTTAATATACATTGGTTTACATTCTCTTTTTTTATGGAAACCTTACCCATTCCAATTATTTTACATGGTTTATCATCACCCAAACGAGCTTGTCCAAAATTTCCTTTAACGTAGTCATGAAAATGTTTCCTACCAGGTGTGCCATGGAATGAAGCCCCTGAATCTACCACCGAGACATCAATAACATTTTATAATAAAAGAATCAAATTACCTTGGAACACATCACCTGTCACATTCACTTCATGATCTTCCTTTTGTTGTCCAACTCCTCTTTTCCCCTTACGATATTTGTAGTCATTATTCAGATGTTCTTTCTTCTCACATTTCCAACACACTATCCATGACGTAGATTTGGAACTCTATTTTCTTGACTTGCTACGATTTCCTGGCCTCCTTCCTCTTTCCATTTTTCTTCCCCTAGTCTCTGCAATAAAATAATTACCCAATTTCTCACTAGAACTTTTCCATCAAATTTCCTCGCTAAGGATATCACCGACAACATCATCAAACTTTAAAGCAACAGATCTAGAGAAAAAGTTACTAATAACCATAACTAAGCCATTCAAAATTTTTGAGAATGAGCACATAAATAATAGACATCTTACTTCATCGTCAAAATTTACCCCTACAAAACTTAATTGATTGGAAACTATGTTAAATTCATTTAAATGATCAACAATAGATCTACCTTCTCACATCTTCAGTTTAATTATATGCTTCATAATAAATACCTTATTTGAGGCTGAGTTTTTTTTCATATAGTTTTCCCAATTTCTTCATTAAACCTTTTGTTTATGTTTTCTTTAAAATGTTGAATGCCACTGACACTACTAGACATAGTCGCATTGTTCCCAGTGATTTTTTGTCAAGAAAATCCCATTCTTTGTCTGACATACTCATCGACTTCTTTTATTTTCTACTTAATGGTAGCTACAAATATTTCTGATACAAATAATCTTCCATCTACATCTTCCAAAACTAGTAGTTTTGGTTGTTGAATCTCTCAACCCTAAAGCTACCATATTTTTCCATTTCTCCTAGTTGAACCAGGAACTCTTTTTTCCTGCAAGTTTATTATCAAAATAGACCTTTGACTCTCATACCATTTGCTAGAAAAGTATATATTACAGAGAAATGAAACACATAAAATATTGTGAAAATACAAACACAGGAAACACATAAAATAAGAGAAACAAAAATATACATGGTTCACCTAATCATGGAGAAAAACCCAGTCCTTCATTTTATATTATCTAGAAAAATGAAGAGATACAACCTTCAACATATCTATTGTAATTTCCTCTTCTCTCACACACAATCCCCTATTTCTTTATTTCTCAGAATAATAATACACAATTGCAATACAATTCCCTCATATAAACTGAGGGTTGTGTTTTAGGGAAAAAAAACCTAAATTGACATAAGTTTCACTGTTAGGTCATCTCCCTAATGAATGGATCAGATTGACTAAAAATTACAATATTTTACAAGGAAATATTTCATCTATCTTTAGCTTCGAGGGCATTGACCCTGAACCCCCATCAGTGGCCTGCTAGCCCTTGGACCCCCACGGGAGGAATAAGTCCTATCTGCACCTCTGCTCCAAACCTAACATTTATAACTCTATTATTTTGATCCCAGAGCCATATTTTCCAGTAGTCTTCAAAACTTGGCCCATTTCACTTGCACTCTAATATGAAACTCATCCTCCATTCATTCCACACCTATTGTGTGAAAAAATAGGCCACGAAGAGATGATTGATTTTTTCATTATGCCCTTTTCACATGGAGCACCACCCCACGCTTATCACATATATATGTTGCATCACCTCTCAGGTAGGGACCTTTCTCGCCATGATACACCATCTTAATAGCTTAGAATCTGGATGGAATTTGTCCTTCCAAACAAAACACCACCACCACTCTATTTTAGTCGTTTGTGCTAGAACAATCAGATGAATATAAAATTATTTTGGAGTGTAATTTCCATGTGGAGATGAAGATGAAACAAGTTCATATTCATGGTCATTTAACCTGATATGAGCTCTAGATAGAGCTTCAACAAAATATCTTCATTCATCCCAAGTCCCTTCAGAAATTTTCAAGTCATCCATGGAAATTCACCCCTAGTTCTATAGAGAAGTAGTTCTCAGATTACCAATATGGTTTAGTCTAGTATATCCTTCATTATGAAGATGGTATATAAGGTTTTCGGAGAGGGTGTGTCCCTCACTATTCCTCAACCTTGGATCATAACCCAATCGAATTGTATTCTTGTTCCTAATTTTCTAGGCCAACTGAGAAGCCACTAAGTCAAACAAATTCAACATAGACCTCCACACTATTGATATGGTACCTTTGGCTTTATTTTAAATCTTGATCTAGTCCTCAAATGAATGTGTCTAGATGTATTTCTCAGTGACTAAAACAATACATATACTATTTGTAGAAAGTAGCCTCCATCCAGATTTTTCTACTAAATCTTTGGAGAACAAAAAATTGTTTCTTAAGCCCCACCCCCTAGGATATTTGGAGTTTCAATACTTGACCATTTTACCTTGGGCAAGAAAAATGCCTCCTATGTCCCTATCCATATCAGTTTGAAACAAATCCTCCTTTCCTTTTGTATATTTCCTTTCGGAATCCACACCAATGACATTCAGTGGACATGGATTGCTTCTGACACTAATTTCACCATAACCAATCATACAACTATTGATAACCATCTGTAGCTCTAGCAAGTAAGTCTTTCTTCCAATTTTTATAATATCCATATTCATTCATCAAATATGAAGTAGTTAGCTTTCAGATGAAAACCCATATATTTGATTCCTAAACAAAATTCAAAATCTCAAAGGGGAAGATCATTCTATTATTATTAATTTACTAGATTACCAAATTGTGAGTGGTGATAGTAGATATTGTTTCATTTACAGCCATATTTTTCACTCTTCTAAAAAGTTCAATAATTTCAAGTGTTGAAAATATCTTAACGATCCATTACAAAACATTAAAATATCATCTAAAAAAATAAGATGATATAGAGAAAGAGCATGATAAACACTTACACCTTTGAAAACACCTCTTCACCTGGCTACCTTCAACATCCTACTAAGCCTTTTAGCTACTAGCAAGAGAAGTAGGGGAGATAGGGGGAAACATTGACTAAGACCATGCTCTACTCTAAAGAAAGAGGAAACTAATCCATTTATAAGAATATTGAAAGACATTATCATCATAAAATTCTTGATCCAATATATAAAAGGAATCTCAAAACTAACATGAGTTATTAGGAGTCAGACGAATAACTAATTATATGCTATGAATTCCTTTTTGGGTCACCCCTATCACCTCATGTACTTTCCTCCCTTTAAAGAAACCATTTTTTTCTCTTGAGATAGTCTTTGAAAGAATGGGCTTAATTCTTTGAGATATCACCCTCGGGGTAATTTTGTACACACAAGTACACAGGGAGATAGGTAAAAAATCCTCAAAGGAGGAGTGGTTATCAAATTTTGGGATTAATGCAATGAAAGTTGAGTTGAAAGCAAGTATGATTCTTCTCTACTCTCTTGATTCATTAACCATCGTCTATAACTAATTGCTTATTAGATTAGAGAGCTCAAAGAATAATTCCATAGTCTAACAATACAAACCTAGATTTGTGTCCTCGTTATGCTTGTGAGGACATATTTAAGATCTTCTTCAGTGACCACCTCCATGAGTGATCAATTATCGTCACCTTCAACAAACCTAGGGAAGAAATTTGCCACTCTAATTACTTCTGAAATATATGCTCCTTCAAGAGCTTTGAAAATATTTGATAAATTTTCTCTACCTAATGCAGTCAAGCCTTAAATATATCTCTAGTTTTTACTAGCCAGTTTCTTGAAGCTTTCATCCTGCAACTACCAAACATTTATCTTGAAAGGGCTAGTCAGCTTATCAGTTTTCCCCTTTATTTCCAAAAAAAAATTAGAATGATTTGATTCTCCTCCCACCCCAACATCAAACCTTTGCATTAAGGCATCTACAAGCAAGAACCTGTCAATTCATTTGTCCACCATTTCCTCCCCAACCCTCTCCACGTTGGTTTGATTCTGATAGGTTCCATGTCAATGAGCTTTTGGTGTCTAAATGGTGAGAGAACAAATCATAAAGTGTGGTTGTTCTAGTCCTCTCCCCCATGATGCAATAGCCCCCATTGAAAAAATAATATTCCCTCCCATAATTAGATTGTCCTTTTTTATCACCGAATTCTAGAACATATAATTCTAGAATTTGATCCAGTCCTCATTTGGCCCATATATATTGATAAAAGTGAAATTTATATCCATATCCACTAAAATGCCTTGCATCCCAAGTCCAGAGAAAATACTTCAGAAGTTATGTGCTTGAATCTTATGTGTGTCCCACTAGGCTAGCGCCATACCCCTATAGCATCCTCTAACATCCACCCCAAAAAAATTCTAATAGAGCAATGCATTTTCTAAGAAAATTTGGTATGGTCCCCCACCCCCATAGTTTCTTGTAAGAAAATAACCGTCGGGCTTCAATTTGTATTATTCTTTTAAAAGAAAGTTTTTTGGAGTTACTTTCTAACCCTTTGCAATTGCAAGAAATAACTTTTATTGGGTAGCAAAAAATATAGCATTCAATGATATAAGGGCCATGTTAGCCACCTATAAAAATTTGTCATATCAAATGGTGGCTAAAATCATTGTTAAGCCTTCAAGAAACAATTTTTTGGCCAAATTGTGAGTTCTTAAAGTCTTATGAAGATAACTAATCCTTTAATTAATCTTCATTGTTGTTTCCCTCATAAACATGAAAAATGTGTTGTTTGCAAGGAGAAATATTGCTACAAAATCCATTTTCCCCTTCATTTTTACCCCTTCTTCACCTTTTAAATAAACACCATTTTCATCCCCTTCTTCTTCATAAAATTCCTCCATTTCCCTCAATTTTCCTCATTTCCTTCATAAATTCCCTTTGATAAGGTTTGAAACACCTTTTTTAACCTTATCGGAACTCTAAAAATCCTTCAAAAAATCCCAAAAATAGCCTTTTTGCACTAAGGCCTTAAGCCCCTTTGGTCTTAGCCCCATGTCCCTTTCTTCTGCGTAAAACTAGCACTGAGACCAGGCGCTGAGGCCTAATCGCTCAATCGTAATCAAGTTCTCTATGTTTCCTATTTTTTTCTTTTTCTTTCAAAATTTCCAATGCGATTAAGCCCTTTCCTCTAGAAAACCCCCGATCCCTTCGCTTTTTCTTCACGTGGCCTAGAGCCCGCAACCGGGCGCTAAAAGCCTTGAAACCCCTATCCAAAACCTCATTTCCCTTTGTATTTCATAAAAAAATTGACTTTCCATTAAAGTTTTAATAAATCCAATAGTTCGAAGTTTCAATGAAAATTGACCGTTGATCTGAATCGATCAACGATAGTCGGCCAATCGCATCGCAAATAAACAAGCGACCCTCTTGTTGGTTCCTTCCTTTTTTTCAAATGCAAGTAGCCCCTTTCTTTTTAAACCCCCTGATCCCTTCACCTTCTTCACATAACCCAGAGCCCCGCAATTGGGTGATAAAACATTGTAAAAAATCCTTTTCCAACCTTTTTCCTTCTCTTTTTTATAAACTCGATGAAAATTTTATGATAAATCTGGGCCGTTGATCTCTGTAGATCAATGGTTGTCGGCTCATCGCATCGTGCCTATTTTTCATACCACCTCCCGCCAATGTGATCTCTGATTCAATCCAATCCATTGACCATCCCTCCGATTTGACGGTCGATACACAATCGCATCGAAGCTTTCCTTTTTCCTTGTGCCCTCTGCGATGCAATCCCCAATTTAATATGGACCGTCGATCCGACTCCCTGATCTGACGGTCAATATGTAATCGCATCGCAATTTTTCAATTTACCCTTTGTTCTTTCCCCCCGCCGATGTGATCCAGCGATCAATTCCTGGCCATTGATCTGCTATATCATGCCCAGATCTGAGGGTCCATACCACTCCCTGTTCAAAACCCACCCTTCCGCCTTTGGCCTTCACAATTAAATCCTGACCGTCGATCTAATTTTGAGATCAACGGCTCTTATTCCGTCGCATCACAAAAAACCGTTTGTTCACTCCCTCTCCCTCCTCCAATTGCGATCTTGCGATTCAATATGAACCGTCGAATCCACAAGAACTGATGACCCAGATTATTCTCCCCCTGCCATGGCCCTCCAACATTAAAACCCACTGATTAATCTTGACCATTGATCTCTCCTAGATCTAATGGCCCTCGCTTAATTGCATCGGTGCATTCCCTTTGTGCCCTCCTTTTGCCTCCGTTGATTTGCGATCCTGCAATCAAATCTGGACCATCCATTTCATAGATCCGATGGAACAGATCGAACCCGGCTTCCCTTTGTTATTTCATACAGCCCGACAGTGTAAATTCCTTAGTAAAGATCCACCGTTGATCTCTGCAAATCAACGGCCCACATTGCACCTGACCTCCGCCCGAACCCCCTACCTCATATTCCCTTCGATGCCCCATTTTTTAATCTAGGTCGTTCGTTCTGAACATCTAACAGTCTAGATTAAACCTGATAGGCCCAACTCCTTTGGGACCTACTTCCCCATCGACATATCTGGACCGTCCATTCCTGAGATCCAACGGTCTAGAGCTAAACCACCTTGACCCTACCCACCATTTTCTGCCCATGCATCTTACCTCCATCGCGCTCTCCTCACAATCGTCCGATCTGATGCCCCAGATCTGACGGCCAGTGCACAGTTTCATGTGATTTCGCGTCTGGAAGTTAATGTTTTAAATTTACGTGATATGGGTGGTTTTAAAAAGCCACGTTTCAAGTGCTAACACATATCACGTTCCAAAAGGCAATACCGCCTTTCCCCCTTTTCGCCGCGTGAAAACCATCTTGATTTTCCACATTACCACTTTCTCCACCACACTAATCTTTTTTTTTAAATCTCCGTCATTGATCTCTGTTGATCAATCTGATCTAATGGCCCAAATCATTTTGCGACCCCAAATTTTCATTTAACCCCTTTTTTACTTCCACCAAAGGTTTTCTCCCATTTTCCTTTGCAATTTCTTCCATTTCATGATAATGTTACCACCCTCTGCATTATATAATCCCGATTGATCTCGACCATTGATCTTTGCAGATCAACGGCCCAGACTTAATCTCCACCACCGTTTATCCAACTGCCTCCCCATCTGACCCCAGCGAGCAATCCTCACCATTGGTGGATTTCATCCAACGGTCATGATTAAATCTGAGCCTCCAAAGCAGTTTAAACCCATCCCCACAGGATTTTTATAATTTTTTTTTTTTTGCAGGTTTTAAAGGTTTCTTGACTATTGGAAAAGAAAATCAAAGGTTGGGGATGACGATCCCCCAGGCCATTATTAATGAAGAAAATGGATCTACCGGGTTCAAATAACAATTTATCTGTGCCTCATGAGAACTGATAACACTATAAAATCGTCTACGTGCTTGCAAAACAACAAAGGCATAGCAAACATTAATCAAACAAAGAGTAACAATTTTACGGCATAGGATCAAAGCAGAAATCAATGTTTAAAGGTTTTAAACACAGTTTTGAGGGATTTAGGCATAAATTTTAACTATCAAAGGCCTCATCCACACAATTAAAGATGGTATGAAGACCAGAAATGAAGATCAAAGCCTAATCAAGCCTAAAACACATATTAAAAGCAAATTAACAGTGTTTTAGGTTAAAACAATGAAATCTATCAATCCAAGAAGCCTCCACTGCCATACCAGAGGCTAATTGAATCCTCTCCAGCTACCAAAAGCCACCTGTAGCCTCAAAGAAATCAAATAAGGAAAATTTATTGCCTCAGTCAGTGATATTTTGCCTAAAAGACAGCCAGAGTTATTGCTAACTCGCCTCAAGAGTTTTTAAGTCAACAAAATCTGCCCAGCAAGCTTAATACTTAATGAAAATCAATTAATACCGAGGAAATATTAGAAAGCTTCTCCATTGAGCCCTTCAAAGGCCGAGAAGCATTAAACTGTATTAATTGCTAGCCTAGATATCTTTTCTCTTATCCCACCTCCTCATTTCTTCTAAAAATACTTCTGCATAAGATGAGATAAAGGTTGGTCTCTGAATATCTGATGCATGTAAATAGTTTTTTGAAGCTACTGTAAGCTTTGTTTGTAATTGAATATACCTAAGTTGAGATGAGAAGTTTGAAGCTGTAGAGAACCACTGGACTTGATGATTGTAACTGGTTTGAACATCAAATAAAAGTTGATTTATGGGATCCTAGTCTATGTCAACGGTGATGTGTTTCTTATTGTAAATTGTTATTTTCTTTTTGTTTCCATTCTATCCACTTTCTCTGATAAATAACAGCAAATATAGAGCTAGGATTTACTCTTACAAGTACCCTACTCTCACTGATAAGCTTTATCTCTATGTTTTCCTTCAATTGTGTATTTAAGAATGATTTAATACAGTCCAAGCAGTTAAGGAATGTTGGTGACCCCATGTCTTACTGTCTAAAACTTCAAACATTGTTCTTGAATGTTATTTTCAGTTTATTCTAAGTGAAGTTGAACTAGGGAAGTCTGTGGTTAACCCTGTCCTCTAGTTTTATCTCCAAAGGTTGTCTGAAATTTTCCCTAAGAGTATATCGAAAGCATGCTAGGTTCAAAGTCCTTACCTAATCTTAGACTATTCTTTGTTTATCTTACATGTTGTCTTGAAAATTTTTCTAATTAAATAATGAGCTAGGGAAGTCTATGGTTGGCCTTGTTGTCTAGTTTCATCTCCAACAGTTGCTTTGAAAAGTTTCCCTTTGAATATGCTGAAAGCAGGATAGGTTCAAAGTCCTTACTTGATCTTAAGCTATTCTATTTTGTGTTTTAAATGTTTTCTATTGAAAGTGCATCAAAAGCAGGTTAGTTTCAAAGTACTTACGTGATCTTAAATTACTTTTATGTTCTCCTTAAGTGCATGCCAAAAGTAGGATAGTTTCAAAGTACTTACTTGAGCTTAGGCTGCTCTTTGTTCTTCATCTATTTAAATCTTCATTTCTTATTATTTTCATTCCATAAAATCAACTTAAAGAGATCCTTTGACATAGATGACTTGCCCCATGGACCACTCTTGAACCTTGTTGTTTCAATTAAATCCTATTATGACTCCATAGCCCAATGGATTGAAGTTGCTTCTAGCCTATCTTATTAGCTGAATCATTCCTTCACTTGCATACAACCTTCACCCTTCATTTAGACTTCTTTCACCTTCATATATCTTTGCCCAACCAAAACAAACAAAAACCTTGTTCTTCATAACTAGCCTAATATCATTACAAAATCCTTAAAGATAATTCAATCTTTGCACTAATAGAGAGATCCCTCTCTGGATTCAAGAGGGCTAGATCTTAGAATCCCAAAGTGGTTCAAATGTTCTCCCTGTAGCTTTAGTCTCACCAATTTGCTAAAATTACAGGGAGATAACATTTATGGCGACTCTGCTGGGGAGTCTGAGTCAAATTTCATCTTAAGACATCCTTAGAACCTCAAAAACCCCTTGAGTACAAGTAGCCCTCTTCAAGCACTACCAAATCAAATGGTGATTATGATAAAACTTATTTGAATCAGTGACAAACTAAGGAACCCTTAGGATTCTCATAAAGCTTATCAACCTTGAAGGAACCGGCTAGCTTAGCCATAAGAGTAGACTTTCTTTGTCTCATCACCCTAGCTAAGTGTTGAAACAGATTTAGGACACTCTTAGAACCCATAGGACTGAAAAAACTCAGAAAACCCAAAAATATTTCAGATTGGTATTCAAATAAACATGGTGGTGGACCATAAAACCTTTTACCTCTGAAAGAGATAAAAATTTCCACCTGGTGACTCCACAATCCTAAATAGACCTTAAGACTCCACTGGGAAACCCATTATCATCATAACATCATTTAAACTCAGTTAAGAAGACTTTAAAGATGAAATCTTTCTTGTTTAAAGATCAATTAGCCTCCTAAAGATTGTCATATTTGGTTAAACTTTTCTTGTAAGTTGGGTCTGAAAAACATAGCGTATTGGCTCCTAGAAGGATTCATACTAGAGCCTATCCTGACCTGAACCCTCGTGAGATAGTTGATAACCCTGAAAGAATACTTAGGAAGTATCCTAAGGCCAAATCTTCAACTATTGTCAAATCACTCCATAGAGCTAATTCTGTTACTGAAAACCTTGCAGCTCTACAACAATCACAAGTTGACTTAAGAAATCCATTCAGAACTGGGTCACTTGATGATATAGATCAGATAGATTTAGAGCCTTCACTTTCATCCCAAGACAGAAGTGAACATCCTGGTAGCATAGAAACTACTCCGCCTGATTCACATTTCATTCATAATTTTGGTTTCTCTCATCCTAGATCTGCTCAACAATCTATTGTTGTTCCATCCACATCTGTTCTTCATACATCCACTATCCAAACCACTCCATTCCAACCCATTTTCCCTCTTGTCAATCCACCACTTGTAAACCCCCCAATGTTTCCACAACCCCCTATCATGGCAACATGGTATGCTCCCCTAGTCCTTCCTTTACCTCTAGTAAATCTTCCACAAGACTATCATTCCAAGATACCTTTGTATGATGCCAGTGGTGCTACTACTGCTTCTCAACATGTGGACAAGATGAATGACTACTTTGACAGAAATGAGATTGATGATGAAATTGTAAAACTTAGACTATTTACTCAAATTTTAGGGGGAGAAGTAATAAAATGGTTTAAAGGCTTAAACCCTCACAGTATTAATGATCTCCAAGCCTTCCATCAGTTATTCTTAAACAAATGGGAAGTCAGGAAAAACCCTCTTCAAATACTTTCGGATTACAAGAATCTCCAAAGAAACACTGGGGAAAGTGTTCAACTTATTGCACAAGGTTCAATAGTGTTTATAATGCCCTTCCCCCACACTTAAAACCTCCACAAGGCTCAGCTTTAAACAAGTTTCCTGAAGGATTTGATCATGAAATAGCCTATCAGCTGAGAGAGAGAGATCCTTTGACTCTTGAAGATATGAAAGAGGGAGCTCTTGCTATGGAAGTTAATTTATTGGAGAAAAGAGAAAGAATGAGGAATGAGAAGAAAGTGTCCTTTAGAGAGGAATCTACACCTTCCACATCTAGCTCAAAAATGGAAAGAATGATGGAGGAGATGATGAAAAAGATGAGCATACTTGAGAGAGCACAAGCTAGTCAAAACCAATCAGCTCCTCAAAACATAAATCAAAATCAAAATCAGAATTTTAGGAGAAACCAGCCTCAAAACAGACCAAGGGAGGGTGATCAACAGAATACACCTCCTTTTCAACAAAATTATGTAAGTGAGGTTGAAGAAACAATAGAACAAATAGAGGAAGATGACATAAACATGTTGGGAGTAGACAATGATGATTTTGAAGTTCATTACAATAGAAAACAAGGTCTCTACACACCCTATGATGATAAAATACTAGAGGATGAATACTACTATCAAGAGCTGCAAAATGTCATCATAGAGACTCCAAAAGAATATGACCTTAGGAGTAAAAGCAATTAGGAAACTCCCAAGACTAAAACCTCTGAAAATTCTGCAAAAAACAGCCTTGTAAACAAAACCAAAGTTACAAAACAAAAAGATAAAACTGTGGTTGTAAATTCTGATAAAAACAAAGAAAAGGACACAAATTAATGAAAAACAAAGTGCAGATTTTAGCAGTGCTAGTACTTCAGCTAATGATCCTATCAAAACAATTTTGACTAATGTAAATAGAGGAAATCAGCAAATTGATTTTGTTGATAGAGTGGTAGTTAATAACGCTGAAACAAGTATTTGCAAAAATCAGATGCCTTTTAGTTTGGAGCTGGAAATTGCCAAAATCAAAATCTCCATTCCTCTCACTGAGTTAGCTACCCAAGATATTTATAGATCCCAAATTTTGAAGGCTTTTAACATAGAAGAGAATAATGACACTGTCAATCTTAATGATGACCAACTAGAGCTCATATTTGGTTCTAAGATTGAGGGTAGATATCAAGAAGGACCAGTTCCTCCTTTTTATGTTAGTTTAAAGATTCAGGACAAAATTTTACACAACGCTATGCATGATTCAAGGGCCTCTCATAACTTACCCAAAGCTGTAATGGAGAGCCTAGGCCTTGAAATCGCTAGACCATACAAATATCTTTACTCCTTTGACTCAAGATGAGTGAAATGTTTAGGTTTGATCAAAGACCTCTGTGTAAACTTAGCACAAATTCCAGCCAAGTGTTTAGTAATGGATATTGTAGTGGTTGATGTACCCCCCAAGTATGGTATGTTGTTATCAAGATCGTGGGGAACAAAGTTACAAGGAACAATGCTAATGGATATGACATATGCCACCATCCCTATTTTTAATCAAACTAGAAAACTTTATAGGGAAACTCATATGCAATACATGGTTACCAGCCAAGAGAGACCACAAAACTCTCCTCTTTATTCTGTACATACAGGCCTTGATTCATTTATCCTTTTCAATGATGAAACATTCAGTGAGCAAGAAAACTTAACTAAATTAATGGCAAATATAGAAAAAGAGGAAGACAAGACAAAAATGTCAAAACAGTTTTCCAAAACAGAAAATCATAGCAAACAAATTACCGGTCTAGAGCTGCAAATCAGACATCCATTGCTTTTCAAACTTGAGAGTCAAGAGAAGAGTCCTCAACATAATTAAAAACAAGAGGAAATGAAACAAATTCAACATAGTGCCGATCTACAAGAACAATCCAAAAGCGCACTGGATGAAGAGGATAGTAGTCAAACTAGTGAATCTGAAACTAGTCCTCTTTGGAGTATGAAGTTTGATGGATCTTGCACCAAGAATGATGCAGGTGCAGGAGTGTGGCTTCACAATAAAATGAACAATCATACTGAAGGGAATTCCTGAAAATTAAACTTTCAATGCACTAATAACATAGTTGAGTATGAAGCCCTCCCTTTAGGCCTGCACTTATTGAAGAAATTAGGGGCCAAAAGAATAAAAGTTCATGGTGATTATGAACTAATAATTAGGCAAGTGAATGGGGAATACACTGCAAAACATCCCAGACTTAGAGCCTATATAAATGATGTCATGGATTTATTGAAAACATTTGAGGAATTCGAACTTATCTTTGTCCCAGGAAACCAAAATATTCAAGATAATGTTTTAGCTTTTGCTGCTAGAACATGCCTGACTCCTTATGAAACCAAACAATGCACAACTCAAATCAAATTTAGACCAGCTAACCCTGATAATGAAAAATATTGGCAAGTGTTTCATGGACACAAACAAATAGAAGACTTCTTACAGTCCAGAAATGAATTTGAACTACCAACTTCGGAATCAGAGTATGAAGATGATTGTTCTACTGAGGAAAATCTACTTGATGAAGAAGAAAACTGTCCAAAGGTTGCTGTTATAAATCTGTTAGTTAATAAACTTGAACATAACACAGAGATTAGTGCAGATTTACCAAAATAAGACTTCAAAACATTGCAATCTGATACACAAAGTTTTCCAAAAGGTCTGGTCCATTTAGAAGAGTTGTTTGATTTCAATGATGTTGCCAAGAAACCAAAACTGGAGCCTGTTGAAACTGAGGTAGAAGAGTGTAATATAGGCAGTGAACTAAAACCAAAAATGATCAAATTGTCTAAAACTTTACCAACTTACATCAAACTAAAATACATTGAGCTGTTTAAAGAATTTATGATGTTTTTGCATGGAGATATGAGGATCTAAAGTCCTATGACACAAATAATTCAGCACAAGATACCTCTCAAAGAAAACCAAAAACTTTTTAAACAAAAATTGTACAGAATAAACCATGTTCAATTACCTTTGGTTGAGAAGGAAATCAAGAAAATGTATGAGGCTGGTATTATTGTTCCTATTAGATATTCAGAGTGGTTGTCTAATCATGTGTCAGTAAGGAAAAAGACAGGAGAAATAAGGCTTTGTATTGACTTTAGAAACTTAAACAAAGCCTCATTAAATGAAAACTACCCTTTAACCAAGATGGATCACATTTTAAAAAAGGTAGTTGGTTCTAAAATAATTTATTTGCTTGATGGCTTCTCAGGGTACAACCAGATTTTAGTACATCCTGATGATCAATTAAAAACAGTCTTTACTACACCTTGGGGTACTTTCATGTATGTGAAAATACCATTTGGTTTAATGAATTCTGGTGCTATTTTTTAGAGAGCCATGGATATTGCATTCTCGAAATAATTAGGCTACTTCATCATTATTTACCTTGATGATATCATTGTTTTTTCCAAAATAGATGAAGAGCACCTAGAACACTTGAGAAAAGTCTTTGAGAAATGCAGAAAGTTTGGGATGTCTTTAAATGCAAAGAAAACATTGTTAGGTCTCCAGGAAGGTAAACTACTTTGACACATTATATGAGAAGAGGGGATAAAGATAGACCCAAAGAGGATTAAGGGTATATTGCAAATCAATCATCCTCGAAACATCAAGGAACTTCAATCTTTTATTGGAAAGATTAATTTCTTGAGAAGGTTCATACCCAACTTAGCTGAACTCCTTAGAAACATAACAAACATGTTAAAGAAAGAAGAAGGAGTTAAATGGATCATAGAAGCAAATAAATGTTTTGAACTGGTGAAACAAGCATTAACCAAAACACCAATTCTTATAAGCCCTGACTTTACAAAGGAATTTTACATATTTTCATTTGCATCAGAACATATAGTGGCGACTGTCTTATTGTAGAAAAATCTAAAGGGACAAGAGCAGCCCATTGCATTCTTTAGTAAGGCATTGAGGGATGCACCTATAAAGTACAATATCATGGAAAAACAAGCCTTTGACTTATTCAAAGCCTTAAAAGACTTTAGAGTTTACATTTTACACTCCCACATAATTGCATTTGTGCCAAACTCAGTTGTGAAAGACATCCTAACACAGGACCCAGATGGCAAAAGAGGAAAGTGGATAGTTGTGATACTTGAATATGATTTATAAATCAAGCCCACTAAACTCATAAAAGGCCAAGTACTAGCAAGATTAATGGTTGAATCAAATTTTGAAGCTCTTGATATAAACATGATAAATGCATTAGATGAACAGGAGGAATTTTCAATTCCCGTTATTGAAAATCATTTTCTGAATTCCTCCTGGTATGTTGATATTTTATATGTTTTGTACAATTTGAATACACCTCCTGGTTTATCTAAGACAAAGGAAAGATTTTTAAAGTTAAAATCTGTTAACTACTGCATTTTAGATAAATGTCTATATTGGAAAAATTCTAGTGGGTTATTCCTTAAATGTTTGCCTGAGAATGATGCAGAGAAAATCAAGCATGAGTTCCATGAAGGAGAATGTGGAGGCCACCTCTATTGGAAGACAACTGCTAATAAAATCCTTAGAGCTGGTTACTATTGGCCCACTCTCTTTCTTGATGTCCACAAAATGATCATTACCTATCATAAATGCCAACTCTTTCAAGGCAAAAGAAAATTGCTTCCTTTACCCTTGCATCCAGTCATTATTGAAGCTCCTTTTCAACAGTGGGGCTTAGACTTCATAGGAGAAATCCATCCACCCTCATCTACCCAACATAGATAGATTCTCACTGCAACAGACCACTTTACCAAATGGATAGAAGCCATCCCTTCTAGGCAAGCCAATGACTCTATCATTTCAAAATTCCTTGAAAATCATATCTTCTCTAGATTTGGCTATCCTAGGAAGATTATTACTGACAATACTGCTGCATTTTGTTCCAAAAATATAGTTGAATTCTGTCACAAACATTAGATTACATTGGGCCATTCTACTGCTTATTACCCTCAAGGTAATGGGTTAGCAGAATCCTCAAACAAGAGTTTGGTAAACATAATCAAGAAGTTGCTGGAGGACAATAAGAAATCATGGCACACAAAGCTGGTGCATGCACTTTAGGCTAACAGATTAACACGTAAGAAATCAATTAGAATGTCACCCTACTAGCTTGTTTATGGAGTAGATGAAATTTTTCCAACCAGCCTAGGAGTGCCAGTTATGAAGCTGATCCAAGAAGTACAGTCTGAAGAAAATGACATGATCAAAAGGATTAATCGTACTATACATCTTCAACAAACTAGAGAGGAGGTCTACAACAGAGCATTACAAAAGCAAGAAAGCATCAAGAAGCTTTTTGATAGAAGGACAAAAGCCAGTAATTTTAACATTGGTGACAAGGTTTTAAAGTGGGATTCAAGGAGAGAAGATAAGGGCAAGCATGGGAAATTTGATAACTTATGGCTTGGCCCTTATCTCATTCATTCTACTGCTAGTAGCAATGCTTATTTCTTGCAGGAATTGAATGGAGCTGAACTGTTTGGGGGTCCTGTCAATGGCAGGATGCTCAAACATTATTTCTCTTAACCATATTAATTCGGAAGCTTTTTTTTTATTTTTTCTCATTGTGAATATCATACTCATCATTGCATTCAAAGTTAGAAAATGAAAAATACAAAAAACAATAGAACGAGAAAAGAGGGCAGAATGTAAAAACAAGAAAGGTACAGCCCCATACCAAAATGAGAAACAAAATCTGAAAGTGTGCAAGCTCAAGTGCCACTCCTAAGAAACACACTCCTAGTTAGTCATATAGCCTAATCATGACTAATTAATTTTAAATTTACTGCTGATAGGTTAATGAAATATATTTTCCAAACAACTTAATATTGGCTTATCAGTTAGCTAGATTAGGATAGAAAAATAAAGGTTCAAACAAGCTCAAAATCTAAACCTATAAATTCCAAAAGAAAGAATGGCTCTAACTAGATCAAATTTTGAGCCAAGGATAGAAGTAAACTGGTTCTGATATGCTCAAAAATTGAACCAGATAACAAAGAAAGAACAGCTCAAACAAGCCTAAAAACAGAGCTGAAGAAAAGAGAAGGATGTTCTTAACCTTTCAGATCTTAAGCCTTCATTATTTTGCTTTACTTTTCTGCAGTTTTTGTCTATGTGCAGCTTGTTTTTATGTCATAGATATGTATCAAGTCAAAACTGTTTAATCTTGGCTTGACTGCTTTTAAATTTCTGTTTTGGAAATTATAGAAATAAATTTTGTTAGACGATCTAATCCTGATAGAATGTAGTTAGGTAGAGAAGCTTATGAACTCAACTGTTTAATATAAATTCATGGATAAATAAGGGTAGACTTAGATATTTTTATGTTTTCAAAAGAATAAAATGTTTGTAAAAAGATTTTTCCAATCCAAATGCACTTTGAAAGAAGAAAAAATGTTAGATCATAAGGATTGGGTAGGTAGAAAGCTTGTGTTGATAGAATTCCATTGTTTTTGATGGCTGCTAACATTGTCAGAGAAAAAGGAGATCAGCAAAGGAAGGAAAATTCCAGCCCAATGGATGAGGCATTGATCAGCTTCTAGAGAAGACATGTCTGAGGTTTTTGACACCTCCAAGGAACTGCCATCCCAAGTTGGAGCCGTTGTTAGCCACCTATAAAAATTTGTCATATCAAATGGTGGCTAAAATAATTTTTAAGCCTTTAAGAAACAATTTTTTGGCCAAATTGTGAGTTCTTAAAGTCTTATGAATATAACTGATTCTTTAATTTATCTTCACTGTTGTTTCCCTCATAAACATGAAAAATCTGTTGTTTGCAAGGAGAAAGACTGCTGCAAAATCCATTTTCCCCTTCATTTTTACCCCTTCTTCACCTTTTAAATAAACACCATTTTCAGCCTCTTCTTCTTCATAAAATTCCTCCATTTCCCTCATTTTTCCTCATTTCCTTCATAAATTCCCTTTGATAAGGTTTGAAACTTCTTTTTTAACCTTATCAGAACTCTGAAAATCCTCAAAAAATCCTTCAAAAAATTCCAAAAATAGCCCTTTTGCACTAAGGCCTTAATCCCCTTTGGTCTTAGCCCCATGCCCCTTTCTTCCACATAAAACCAGCACCGAGACCAAGCACTGAGGCCTAATTGCTCAATCGCAATCGGGTTCTCTATGTTTTCTATTTTTTCTTTTGCTTTCAAAATATCCGATGCGATTAAGCCCTTTCCTCTAGAAAACCCCCAATCCCTTCGCTTTTTCTTCACGTGGCCTAGAGCCCACAACTGGGTGCTAAAAGCCTTGAAACCCCCGTCCAAAACCTCATTTTCCTTTGTATTTCATAAAAAAATCGACTTACCATTAAAGTTTTAATAAATTTGATAGTTCAAAGTTTCGATGAAAACTGACCGTTGATCTGAACCGATCAACAATAGTTGGCCAATCGCATCTCAAACAAACAAGTGACTCTTTTGTTGGTTCCTTCCTTTTTTTCGATTGTGATTAGCCCCTTTCTTTTTAAACCCCCCGATCCCTTCACCTTCTTCACATAACCCAGAGCCCCGAAATCGAGTGCTAAAACATTGTAAAAAATCCTTTTCTGAACCTTTTTGCTTCGCTTTTTTATAAACCCGATGAAAATTTTATGATAAATCTAGGCCATCCATCTCTGCAAATCAATGCCCATCGGCTCATCACATCGTGCCCAGTTTTCATACCACCTCCTACCAATATGATCTCTGATTCAATCCAAGTCGTCGACCATCCCTCCGATCCGACGATCGATATGTTGGGGTTCCCATGTTTTGGCCAGATTGGCAAGACCAAAAGATGAGACAACATCATAACCACTTTGGGGCCCTAGGATCTAGCCCTTCTGGACCCGGAGAGGGATCTCTCCATAAATACAAATAATGATATATCTTTGAAAGCTCAAAATTAGATATTAGGCTAGGTATGAAGCACAAAGGGGGCTTAGAATGATTTGGTTGGTTGGTTGTTGGGTTGAGTCATGAAATCATAAACTGAGAAAGCAATGGAAGGAAAAGAGCAGAGTAGCAGGATGTTTCAGCAAAAGAGGATAGGTTAAGAATGTGCCATCCATTGGGCTATGGAGTCATGAAAGGGGATTACTTGCACAACTAGCCAAGGCTTTCAGAGGGTAAGTCATCTACACTAAAGGATCTTTTTAGATAGATGGTGGAATGGAACATTAAGGATTGAAGGTGAAAGAAGGAAAACAACCCAATTTATGTCTATCGATCAAGTCAGAGGTCATTTAACTCCAGACCTACTTGGACATACTCAAAAGGTAGCTCTCAAGGAGAGACAAAGGGGTAGCTTATAGATCGGACCAGAGGTCATTTAACTCCAAGTCAGCTTTAGCATGGTCTAAGGGAAAATAGAGAAGTTTAACAGAGCCAAGGTCTATAGATCAGAGAAGGACTTTGAACCTTCAATGCTTTGACACCAGCAAGGACATCCAAGTAGCAAACCTCGAATTCATACATCAGCTAACAGCCTATGGAACCACTACACTGGTTAAATTAGGTGAATTTACTCTTAGATAACACATATAGCAAAAAACATTGAAGGCAAGGAGAGCAGAGACATAGGGTACCTAACAAGGGTAAATCTTATACCATATTTCTGATGCAAGCCAGAATACCAATGAACAACATGAAAAATGTAATAACAGTGTTAGAGAAAACATCACCAATAGTAATAGACCAGGATCCTATGAAATTTTCTTGATTAATTGATGCAAAACCAGTCACATACACCGAGCTCAATGGCTAATAAATTCCAGACTTTCTCCTCCCAGCCTACTACATACAAACTAATCTGTTACTCCCTCCCAAGACTGTTCTAGCAGTCAAAATGGATCCCTCTAACAGCAATCGGAAACAACCGAACAACAACCATTACAATTTGTTCTTGGGGATTCTTATAGGAGAAAAGAATAACAATAGTAGATGATATTCATTAAATGGATCTCATTACGATAGGGGAGAGGTAGGTCGAATGCCCATTCCACAGAATGGCTCGTCATTAACTGTGTGTACTCTAAAGCATGGTCCAAAAGTCTTGTTAATAACTTTCAAGTATGTTCTTCTAAAGAAATCTGATTGTTGGTACTCTGTGGTAGCTTTCTGAAATAAGATACATGGTGGAAAAGGTTTGCAGGTCTCTCCATACCTCATAACTGTGGTCCTGAAAGTAACAGAAACTTCTGTTAGTGTACTTATCTTCGTAAGGGCTCGAGGAGGCATGGAGGACGCTGAAATGCAGTCTTTCTGGAGAAAGGTACTTTGCTGACATAAAACACAGATATAGCTTTGTTTCGTGTGCTTCTTTAATCTTCAAACTGTGCCTCTTCCTTTGAATGCGGGATTGAGCATAAATTACATCAATAATAAAACATTAACCCCCTTGAATCCCTTCTGCTGATATGTTGGCTGATGCTAAAATGGCCTCTCTATGATCTCTGCACAATAAAATAAGCCTGTCACAAACTTGGGCAGCGATGGAGAAATGCTATGGAGGTCCGGAGGAATAGCGGCACGACTGTGGAAACAGTGGAAGAATGGCAAGAAATGGAACTTGATGAAGGTTTGGGGTGAGACTGGGCACGGACCATCTAATCATATGCTGGAGGGGTGATCAACGGTCAGGATTCACAAACAGAATTGTTAAAGTCGAATGGACGGAAATAACATGAAGCCCAAGGTTCTTAGGTTTCGGGCGAATACAAAGGAGATGGGTCAAATGAACAGAGCCATACCTTCATTGGTGGGACCCGGCTAGAGCGGAGGGCGATTAGTTTTGGACTGTTGATCTTAGGAGGAGATCAACGGCGATGGTCAAAAGATGGAGTTAATAGAGGTTCTGACGAAGAAAACTGATGGGGGCGCGATTAGATCCCAGCCATTGGATCTAAAGAAATAGATGGCCAAGTTCGAATCGACAGATCGCAATTAGGGGCATGGGGGGTGACACTTTTAAAATTTTGCGATTGCGATGGAGCGATTGAGCGCCAACCATCCGATCTAGGTCAGATCGACGGCGGAGATTCAATTGGCGAGGAGAAAGAAGGGCCACGGGGTGATGATGCGATTGTGCGATGGCTGTTGGATCAAAAGGAATGAATGGTCGGGATCAGATCGGAGGATCGCAATCGCAAGGCACAGAAGGGGGGTGCGATGCGACTAGCGCAATGCGATGGAGCGCCAGCCGTCGAATCTGGCGGGAGATCGACGGTTCAAATGTAATCGGAGGGGCGGAAGGGAGAGGCGACGAGCGCGCAACGATTAGCGTTGGGCCGTTGGATCAAAATATGGATCAATGGTGGAGATCGCAATCACAAAGGGCAGCGATTGACAATTTTGATGCTATCGGAGTGGGGGAAACGAGAAAGTGCGGACCATTAGATCTATTCAAATCAACAGCTTAGATTGTATCCGCGGCGCTACAGACCAATCTCAATCGCATCGGGATTTTTGCATGTAACAAAGAGTTGTGCCCGCCCGACGGTGCGATTGCGATTAGCACCCAGACCATTAGCGCTTGGTTCTGGGCATGGGTCACGTGGGGAAGTGGTTAACGGGCTGGGCCGAAAGGGGCTAGGCCTTAATATAAAGTGAAAAGTGGGTTTTTGCCCCTTTTAATGCATTTTGAGATTGGGAAATGGCAACGGTAGAGGGAAAAAAGGGGGAATCGGGCCAAACAAGGGGAACTTGTAGGATTTAATGGGAATTTTGGGAGGATTTAGAGGGTAAGTGGGGAATTTAGAAGGGGAAGACAAAGATGAAAACGAAGGCTTAGAAGGGATGATATAAGGGGAAAAAGGAGGCCTTTTGGGTATTTCTTCACAAACAGAGAGGCTTTATAACTGGAAACAGCAGTAGGGATTTGTCAAAGGACAAGGGCATAAGGAGGCTTCGAGGATGATGTTTTTTGGAGGAAAATGCATTCCTTGAAGGCTCACAAATAATTTAGCCCCCTGTTTGCTTGTCAAAAAATTTATAGGGGGCTAACAGTGGCTCCACATGGGGATGGCTTCTTCTTGAAGGAGTCAAGAATTTAGAAGATAAATCTTTGGTGTAGGCCAGATGCCTGGTACTTGACCCATTCCTTTATTTTTTGGATCAACTGCCACAAATCATGAAGACATCATATCAGCAGTAAAATTCTCCCAAACAACTACCTACCCACACTATATTCCTAACCCTTTTTCTTCTGGGTGCATTTGGACTTGCAGACCCTTTACATCATCAATTTTTACAAACCAGAAAATAAACCTATTCTACTTATACCCTTATTACTCCATGAGACCAGATTAAACTGTTGGCCTCATAATTTTCTCTACCTAAACTAATATCTTCTAGGATTAAAATGTCTAGCAGACTTCTTCTCTACATTCTAAGACAGAAATTGAAAACAGACAAGCTAGGATTAGACTGTCTGACTTGCTAGACTTTGCAAAAATTAGAAACAACTAACTACATGCTCACATACTGAGCTTTATTGAGCTTTTCCTACCTACCCTGCTCTAACTGGAAATCTCTGATGTTCCAGGTGATACAATAATGCCAATGCAGCCAGTCAAGCAATAGCAAAAAGGGGAAGAAGAACTGACTGCTCATCAGAGACAACCGTAGGATGCTCTGCATGTGGATCTTCAAAACTGAGGCCACCAGTCTTGGTGACCACCTTTGATGTAACTGGCTCTTGCAAAGGATCAATGCTTGATACACTGAGCCAATCAGGGCCTCCATGTATTCTGCCACAGGATCAATCAGAACATGATATAAACTTTCTTCTTTAAGGCCCGCCATGGCTGGTAGGCTATCTATATCCCAGGTAGCTTCAATCACTACATCTGCAGTGAGGCCTTCGTAATCACACTCCTCCTCTTCCTGGTTTGGAGTATTTGGCAGATGAGCATCAACCAAGAATACCTCTTCTTCCTCTGGATCGAGACAAAGATGTCTGCGGGAAAGAAGATCTCGCTCATTTTCATTGCAGCCTGAGCTATAGGGCTCATTATATTCGATAGTGCTATCCTCTAGTAACGCGGGCTGGTTCTGCTGAAATGGACTAAACTCTGTGAAATAATTAACATATTCTTGAGCAAGGTTTCTTTGATTACCTCAATCCCTTTGGGAGAAGGCTCCAGATATTCATTCCGCTCAAGATTTTCTTCATCTCTTTCCTCCTTGTCCTCTGTGCTTCAGAGTTACTGGCTTCCATCCTCTTTGCAAGTATAACTGATGTTCGGATATAAAACAGAGAGAAGATTCAATGAATCTTCATCTGCTATCATGCTTTCAACACTTTCTCCATCAGTATCATAGATGACCTACATTGGCTCATCATTTTCTTGAAGTTGATGGCCGTGATCTTCCTCCCATGAAACTACTGATGATGGCCCTGCAAGCTCAATTTCCTTTTGGAAAAAATCATCACCAGACAGGTCAACATCAAAGAAATCATAATTATAAGCATTGTCACCCATCAAGTCTTCAGGTCTCTCAGCAATTCTTTCTTCAAAACAGTCTGCAAGTTCATTTCCTGATTCAAACTCAGGTTCATCATACATGCTTTGCATGTGGCTTCTGTCTTGCAGTGGTCAGGTTTGTCTTTCTTGAGGACAAGGTGCAGGTCTCTTCCAATCATCCTCTCTGGTTTCATCCTCATACTCTTCCTCTTCTGTGTTCAGCAGGGTGTTAGTAGTCTCTATCAATCTTTCCATCTTGCTTTCTAAAGAGAGCTACCTTACTTGCCCTGCTCGGTCTCTCTTTGTAGCCTTTAACCTTTCCTCCCTGCACTTTATGTTGTGTTCGACAGTAATTGCTATATTCTGCATTTCCTCCAGGCTGAAGGTTCTCTTTCTCTTATATGGAATTCCACCTCAGGGTCAAAAGAACTAGGATAGTGTAGTAGAGCCCATCCCAAGGGTGGTTTTACGTTAGTAGGTATTGTGTGATATACCTTATTGAACCTGGCCAAAAATTCTTGTACTATCTCTCCTGACTGCCTTTTCAAATTTTGATACTCTCCTAGGATGAGGAGAGCATTTTTAGGGGCTGCCCATTTATCAAGGAAAACTTGAGAAAATTGATGAAAGCTGAAAATGCTTGCCACTGGAAGGCCTTTGAACCAACTCTTAACATTTCCTTGTAATGACAAGTCAAACATTCTAATGCACACATCATCTTCCTCTATTTCATACAATTCAAGTAAATCCTCGAGGTTTTGCACATGTTCCTTGGTAGTGGCCCTTTTCCTTTCTCCATCAAAAAGAGGCAGCTAGTTTATGAGTTCTAAAGGAAGGGGTTGGAAGATAAGAGGTAAAATCAGAGGCTTATATCTTTCTATGACCTTTGTAGGTGTAGGTGGTGTAGCAATGGGCTCATGACTGCTTGAAGTTTCTTTAGGAGTGAGAGATACACCATGAGGCTCTTGTTCCACTAGGTCTTTCACAGGAGTACAGGTCTGCTCATGGTCTGAAGACTGAGGCTTGAGATCTTTCCCATACCTAATGTGGGTTTCATCTTTGTACACTTAATCGAGCTTAAAGCGGGATAGAACATAGTGGTAGAAACAAACAATGAATTCTTTAAACCAAATCCAACCCATATGTTCTACCCTTCTATGAGGCCTGGCCATATTTCAGGTTCTTCCTCCAGTGGAGCCTTTGAGAGTTATGGAGTGTGGAGTCGCTAGGTGGATGTATATGAATGTTTGAAGCAGGATGTTGTCCACCATCAGTAATTGAATGCCAATCTAACCAGACATCTTGGGTCTTTTGAGTGCCTAAGAGTATGTAAGATAAATGCACTCAATGTCCCCAGCGGAGTCGCCATTATGTTGGTGACAAAAATCGGAGACAGACAAATATTATCAGTTATAGGCTCTCAGATTTTTCCCCAACAGAGTCACCATTATGTTGGGGTTCCCATGTTTTGGCCAAATTGGCAAGACCAAAAGATGAGACAACATCATCCGGCAAACTCTCCAGTAAACAAAAACCAAGGGTTTCATGAGACTGTGGATAATCCGGCAAACTCTCCAGTAAACAAAAACCACAGGAAGTTGAAAACCAAAACATCATAACCACTTTGGGGCCCTAGGATCTAGCCCTCCTAGACTCGGAGAGGGATCTCTCCATAAATACAAAGAATGATATATCTTTGAAAGCTCAAAATGAGATATTAGGCTAGGTATGAATCACAAAGGGGGCTTAGAATTATTTGGTTGGTTGGTTGTTGGGTTGAGTCATGAGATCATAAACTGAGAAAGAAATGGAAGGAAAAGAGCAGAGCAGCAAATTTTTTTAGCAAAAGAGGATGGGTTAAGAATGTGCCATCCATTGGGCTATGGAGTCATGAAAGGTGATTACTTGCACAACTAGCCAAGGCTTTCAGAGGGCAAGTCATCTACACTAAAGGATATTTTTAGATAGATGGTGGAATGGAACATTAAGGATTGAAGGTGAAAGAAGGAAAACAACCCAATTTCTGTCTATAGATCATGTCAGAGGTCATTTAACTCCAGACCTGCTTGGACATACTCAAAAGGCAGCTCTCAAGGAGAGACAAAGGGGCAGCTTATAGAATGGACCAGAGGTCATTTAACTCCAGGTCAGCTTTAGCATGGTCCAAGGGAAAACAGATATAAGTTTAACAGAGCTAGGGTCTATAGATCAGAGAAGGACTTTGAACCTTCAATGCTTTGACACCAGCAAGGACATCCAAGCAGCAAACCCTGAATTCATACATCAGCTAGCAGCCTATGGAACCACTACACTAGTTAAATTAGTTGAATTTACTCTTAGATAACACATACAGCAGAAAACATTGAAGGCAAGGAGAGTAGAGACATAGGGTACCTAACAAGGGTAAATCCTATGCCATATTTCTGATGCAAGCCAGAAGACCAATGAACAACATGAAAAATGTAATAACAGTGTTAGAGAAAACATCACCAATAGTAATAGACCAGGATGCTGTGAAATTTTCGTGATTAATTGATGCAAAACCAGTCACATACATCAAGCTCAATGGCTAATATAGTCCAGACTTTCTCCTCCCAGCCTACTACATACAAACTACTCTGTTACTCCCTCCCAAGACTATTCTAACAGTCAAAATGGATCCCTCTAACAGCAATCGGCAACAACCGAACAACAACCATTACAATTTTTTCTTGGGGATTCTTATATGAGAAAAGAATAAAAATAGTAGATGATATTCATTAAATGGATCTCATTATGACAGGGGAGAGGTAGGTCGAATTCTCATTCCGCAGAATGGATCTTCATTAACTGTGTGTACTTGAAGCATGGTCCAGAAGTCTTGTTAATAACTTTCAAGTATGTTCTTCTGAAGAAATCTAACTGTTGGTACTCTGTGGTAGCTTTCTGAAATAAGAGACATGGCAGAAAAGGTCTGCAGGTCTCTCCATACCTCATAACTGTGGTCCTGAAAGTAACAGAAACTTCTGTTAGTGTACTTAGCTTCCTAAGGGCTCGAGGAGGCATGGAGGACACTGAAAGGTAGTCTTTATGGAGAAAGGTACTTTGCTGACATAAAACACAGATATAGCTTTATTTCATGTGTTTCTTTAATATTCAAACTGCGCCTCTTCCTTTGAATGCGGGATTGAACATAAATTACATCAATAATACATCATTAACCCCCTTGAATCTCTTCTACTGATATGCTGGCCGATGCTGAAAGGGCCTCTCTGTGATCTCTGCACAATAAAATAAGCCTATCACAAACCCGAGCAGCGGTGGAGAAATGTTGCGGAGGTCCAGAGGAATAGCGTCGTGACTGTGGAAATAGTGGAAGAACGGCAAGAAATGGAACTTGATGAAGGTTTGGGGTGAGACTGGGCATAGACCGTTTGATCATATGTTGGAGGGGTGATCAATGGTCAGGATTCGCAAACGGAGGTGTTAAAGTCAAATGGACGGAGAAATAACATGAAGCCCAAGGTTCTTAGGTTTCGGGTGAATACAAAAAAGATGGGTCAAATGAAGGGAGCCAAACCTTCATTGGTGGGACCTGGCTAGAGCGGAGGGTGATTATTTTTGGACCGTTGATCTCAGGAGGAGATCAACGGCAATGGTCGAAAGATGGAGTTAATAGAGGTTCCGATGAAGAAAATTGATGGGGGCACAATTAGATCCCAGCCGTCGGATCTAAAGAAATAGACGTCCAAGATCGAATGGGCGGATCGCAATTGGGGGCACGGGGGGGTGACACTTTTGAAATTTTGCAATTGCGATGGAGCGATTGAGTGCCAACCATCTGATCTGGGTCAGATCGACGGCAGAGATTCAATCAGCGGGGAGAAAGAAGGGCCACGGAGCGATGATGCGATTGTGCGATGGTCGTTGGATCAAAAGGAATGAACGGTTGGGATCGGATCGGAGGATCGAAATCGCAAGGTGTAGAAGGGGGGTGCGATGCGATTGGCGCAATGTGATGGAGTGCTAGCCATCAGATCTGGAGGGAGATTGACAGTTCAAATGTAATCGAAGGGGTGGAAGGGAGAGGTGACGAGCGCACAGCGATTAGCGCTGGGCCGTTGGATCAAAATATGGATCAACGACGGAGATCGCAATCGCAAAGGGAAGCGATTGACAATTGCGATGCGATCGGAGTGGGGGAAAAAGGAAAGCACGGACCGTTAGATCTATTAAGATCAATGGCGGAGATTGTATCCGCGGCACTACAGACCAAACTCAATCGCATCGAGATTTTTGCGTGTAACAAAGAGTTGCGCCCGCCCAACAGTGCGATTGCGATTAGCGCCCAGACCATTAGCGCTTGGTTCTGGGCACGGGTCACGTGGGGAAGTGGTTAAGGGGCTGGGGCGAAAGGGGTTAGGCCTTAATATAAAGTGAAAAGTGGGTTTTTTCCCCTTTTAATGCATTTTGAGATTGGGAAAGGGTAACGGTAGAGGGAAAAAAGGGGAAATCGGGCCAAACAAGGGGAACTTGTAGGATTTAAAGGGAATTTTGGGAGGATTTAGAGGGTAAGTGGGGAATCTAGAAGGGGAAGACAAAGATGAAAATGAAGGCTTAGAAGGGATGATATAAGGGGAAAAAGGAGGCCTTTTGGGCATTTCTTCACAAACAGAGGGGCTTTATAACTGGAAACAGCAGTAGGGATTTGTCAAAGGACAAGGGCATAAGGAGGCTTCGAGGATGATGTGTTTCGGAGGGAAATGCATTCCTTGAAGGCTCACAAACAATTTAGCCCCCTATTTGCTTGTCAAAAAATTTATAGGGGCCTAACACGATACGCAATCGCATTGGAGCTTTCCTTTTTCCTTGTGCCCTCCGCAATGCAATCCCTGATTTAATATGAACCATCGATCCAACTCCCTGATCCGACGGTCAATACGTAATCGCATCGCAATTTTTCAATTTACCCTTTATTCTTTCCCCCAGCCGATGTGATCCAGCGATCAATTCCTGGCCATTGATCTGCTATATCATGCCCACATCCGACAGTCCATATCGCTCCCCGTTCAAAACCTGCCCTTCTGCCTTTGACCTTCACAATTAAATCCTGAACTTCGATCTAATTTTGAGATCAACGGCTCTTATTCCATCGCATCGCAAAAAATCGTTTGTTCACTCCCTCTCCCTCCTCCGATTGCGATCTTGTGATTCAATCTGGATCGTCGAATCCACAAGAACCAATGGCCCAGATTAATCTCCCTCTGCCATGGTCCTCCTACATTAAAACCTGTCGATTAATCTTGACCGTTGATCTCTCCTAGATCTAACGGCCCTCGCTTAATCGCTTAATATATATTTATAATATTTTTATAGTTATAAAATAAAAATAAAAAAATTATATTTAAAAAAAAAATTACAATATTAAAATAAAATATAGATATAGATATAGTATTATAATAATTATTTATAATTTAACTATGAGATTTATATATATATGAGATAAAATAAAAATTATAATATTAAAATAAAAATAATACATACATACATATATAAATACATTATTATTTACATACATACATACATACATAAATACATACGTTACTATTTAATTATATTTAAGTAGCTAGTATTTTTAATTATGTAAATAGTGTATATTTTTTAATGAGATTTAAAATATAATATTATATAAATGAAAGATATATTTCAATTTGTGAAAATATAAATGCTATTGTATTTGAAATATAAAATTGTATTATTTAATATGAAAGTTCAAATATATGAAATTATGTTTTTTAATATAAATATTAAAATATTTTATTTATGGTTCATTGAAATATTTTTATGTTATTAATATATTTTTATCTAAATTACATATCAAAAAATTATAGACTAAGAATTAAACATTATGTAATATCAATAATATTATTTTTACATGTTATATGTCAATTCCATAATGAAGGAATTACATATTTCTTTATACTATTAAAATGTAAATTTATTTTTTGTTCATTCAATTACTTTATCTTTTTATATAAAATTGATTTAAACTTAAGCTTGAAATTGGAGTCTAAGGAATGAAGGTAATATCTTTTGATTGGGGATTTCAATGCTAGAACCGCTTGTAACCAAGTTGTTTTCCTAAGTAATAACTCTAACCTTAAACCCCTATGGCTTGATAAGGACTATGACTTAGCTAATAAATTCTAAATAAAGTCTAAATACACTACCGAGAACCTATCCAGTACCGCGCTTATCAAGCATTGTAGTTACCAAGAACTAATAATTTTTAATGGGATTAATAAGTGTCTTTCCTCTAGATTTATGGCTTGTATTCATGGAAAGGGAAGTAGTGTTGTGGGCTATACAATATGAGATTCCCATGTTCTAAATTGTGTAATAAGTCTAGATGTCCTAAAATACCACGATCTTGAGTTTGATCGTAGACATTTATCCTTAACCTTAAATCTTTATATGCACACCAACAATGTGTAAAAGAATAATGAGGCTCAAAGGCACATTTGTTTTGAAAAAAGTAAAATAGGTCTATTTTTACCAATTCTAAAGAGATAGTAAGGTTTCTTACCGTATAATGATAACATTGATCTTATCTACAACAATTTTACTACAACCCTTTCCACTATCGTTAAAGAATCCTTTTTCGAGGTGTCATATAAAAAGGATAATATAATTTCCAACCCTTGGTATGATAATGACTGTAAAACTGTCATGAAATATACTAATGATGCTGCGAAGGAAACTACAAAATTGGAAAAAATAACTGTGAAAGAAAATCTTATCAAAAGGAAGAAAAGGTCCAATATTAATAAGAGGCAAGGGCATCCTCTTTGCCTTTCTAAAGTTGAGCCTAGAAAGTTTTGGAGGAATGTTCTGGTTTGTAGAATAAAGAAAATAATTTGATCCCCTTATAGAATTGGGATATTTGTCTTAAGAATGTTTATGACTCTTCGGACACCATGAGAAACATATTAAATGCTACAATAGATGAGGATATATTTTAGTTGGAAGATGTGGAGTTTGGGATTAAGAAACTCAATAATGGGAAAACTAGGGATATTGAAGTCTACCAATCTGAAATTTTCAAAATGGGAAAGTTTATCCTCATCCATCATATTCACAAACTTCTCAATTTGGCAATAAAGCATGGCTTCCCTAATCCATAGACACAAATCGTTATTCTGCTTATATTTAACAGTGGGGATACAAATGTTCCCTCTAACTATAGGATCATTATGATTAGCCACACTTTAGCCAAACTATATGTGCTCATTCTAGAAAACAAGCTTAGCCTCAAGCTTAAAAGGCATGGTAAAAGAGCTAAAGGCCAAGTGAGATTTTAGAGACATAACTCAACTATTTACCATCTTGTCACTCTTAGGAGCCTCACCAAGGAGTTTCACAATAGTAAAATTCATTGCTTATGTTGTTTCATTGACTTTAGAAAATATTTTGACACATTACCTTGAAATAAGTTATGAAAAAGACTTGAAGAGGTGTTGGTTTCTCTCGAGTTAATATTTTCTATAATTTGGCTATACGAGAATGTTTTTTCCAAGCTTAAGACCAGTGAGGGTTGGTATAAATAAATTAAATGCAATATTGGTGTTAAGTAAGGGTTCCCCCTTTCCCCTGGTTGGTGAGGTAAATCCCCTCTGCAGACAGAGGGCCACTAGCCCTAGGGTGGGTCTAGCCACAAACGAAACACGCTATGACATCAATTCCTAGCTAAGAATGGACAAAGACTCGGCAAGTCACCTACCTTAGGTCCTGCATTATTGTGTCGTCCGGAAGAATAGCTGCCTCCCGCACCCAGTTCAGCAGATCACGACCCGCTCGTTCTCACGCCAAAATACCTACACATACACAAGAGACGAAGATGATACACAACATACTATTTTGCATTCCTAACTATCAGCCAGTTGAAGAAGACTAAATCACATGCATTAAATAAACATAACACATAGATGGAAACAATATCATAGTCGAGTATATTAAATTAAAGAAGGAAGAGTACAACTAGCACTTCAATGTTGCGATCTCCTCCAGTAGGGTTCCAGCAGAGCACGTCTCACAAGCTCGTCGGGAATTTAGACGGGGCTCTCTCTATGGGATCCTCCTTGGTTCAACCTTCTCTATAACGATTACTCAGCTATAATGTCTCTTCTCCAAGCTAAGCTTCTTCGCTATATGTTCAGCTACTGTTTCAGCTACTGTTTCAACTATTGTTTCAGCTAGCTGATGTAAAGGGAGAAGGCTTGTTTATATAGAGGGAGAAGGAGAAGTTAGGATCCCTATAATGGTGGGGGGCATCCTATCCTCTTAAAATGTTCCATAAACCATTTCCTAAAGGTATAGATCCGTGGTTTGTCGAGTTTAACCACTT
Source organism: Pinus albicaulis (assembly GCA_034641835.2). Taxonomy (NCBI): domain Eukaryota; kingdom Viridiplantae; phylum Streptophyta; class Pinopsida; order Pinales; family Pinaceae; genus Pinus; species Pinus albicaulis. The sequence continues at coordinate 857,307,229 of CM076570.1, forward strand.
GTAATGAATCATTCTAGAGGTGGTTACAGGAAAATTCCACCTCCAATTTTTTAAAAAACATTCCAAAACATGTTGGTGTGGGTACAACACAGGGACAGAGTGCCAACTGGTGCGACCTCTAGTGTATATTTTCCCCATTGGTGCGAGGGATGAATTGGCTACCCGCGCCAATGCCAAAACATGGGTTTTTGGGTGCTGTTGGGGTTCCCATGTTTTTACAAGGTTGGCAATACCAAAAGATGAGACAACATCAAACCACTTTCGGACCTCAGGATCTAGCCCTCCTGGGTCCAAAGAGGGATCTCTCTATATAAGCAAAGGTTTTATGTCTTTGAAGCTCAAAATTTAAGATGTTAGGCTAGTTATAAGGCTCGAGGTTTGTTTGTTTGATTGTTTGTTTGGTTGTTGGGAATCAGGAAAGAAGGGTTCAATATAAGACAAGGACGAAAAAAGAGGATTTTAGGCAAAGGAGGGATGTTTCAGAGAACATTCAATACCATTGGGAAATGGAGTCAGGAAAGGGTTTACTTTCTATTCAATATGCAGGCTTTCAGGTGGGCTAGTCATCTAAAGCATTAGATCCTAAAGATGATAGTGTGGCATGAAATGGTAAGAGAGGAGGAAATAATAAAGATTTAGAACAAAAATTTAAAGACCTGAGATCAGAGAGAGACTTTTAACTCTCAATGCTTCAGCCTCCATCTTGAGGGATCTTAGAAGGGTTCAATTAATTGAAAGGATCCTAGTGAGATAGAGACAGATTTCTAGACCTCCCAGTGTTCCCAATTCATTCAATTAAATCCTAACAAGAACATCTAAGAACAGATTCATTTAATTCATACATCAGCTAGCAAGCAATGACATCCACTACACTAGTTAAATTAGTTGAAATCAACCCCTAGATAACACATTTAGCAGAAAATATTAAAGGCAAGGAGAGTAGAAACATAGGGTACCTAACAAGGGTAAATCTTCTGCTAGATTTCTGATGTGAGCCAGTAGAAATGAAATGAAATGGACTGCAGGTTAAAAACAAATACAAAGATAGAAAAACATCACTGCTGCTTTAGATCAGGATCCAAAGAAATGTGCTTGTCACATTAAAGAGAAATACCAGTCAAGTACAACATTACCAATAGCTGGATATTCAGTCTAAAAACATCTTCCTCAGTCTATCTTACAACTTTACACAAAGACCATGTCTCAGAAGAAACAGCTTGCAATTCACAGATAGCCGATCAACAACCTTTACAATGAGTTCCTTCATGAATTTTATAGCTGAAGAGACCAGAGGAGGTAGGTGGAAAACTAAATGAAGCATTAAAACTCAGAAAAGAAAGAGGGCTAAAGCCCATTCTGTTTAAATTCTATGCATTTATCTATGGCACTCTTTGGATGAAAGAGTGGTCTTCTCCAAGCTTCCATTTACTCCAGTATGTCTCTGATGTACTTTGGCTGTAGTACTCTGTAGAATTAAAAAAGGTAGAATAATGATGTTAGGGCCTGCCATACCATGTAACAAATGTTTCTGACAGCGTAGGACTATTGTCAGGGCTGGAATTTCCTCAGGGACATGATATAGAATGGAGATAGTATGGGCACTTTTTCCTTTATGGAAAGAACAATCTGGTGAAGTAAAACCCTGATAGTATTGTTTTATGTGCGTTGGGCCTTCCGTGTGATCCATGATGCCTTTGATATGGTATTCTGCCTTTAAATTATTGGATTAAGGCTCAGAATCTGCAATTACATGCCTTAAATTCCCTGCTTTTGCATTAATACTCTTTTGCTGCTCCATTCCTGTCTCTGTCAGTGAAAACTGCGCTTTAATGGCTCTACGGAGGTTTTACGGAGTTTAAACCTGTTCCTCTAATAAAGGTCCTGTCAAACCGCCTTCCAAGACTTTTCTCCATAATTTTCAATCTTTTGTGCATGATCTTCCCTACGTTTCTCTGTCACTGTGACAGAGACTGTGAATCATGGCGGTTTTCGCCGCCCGTAACCCTGCAAAAGACGCAAACATGTTAAGAAAACTATGCATGGGGAGGGTAGATGTAGTGGGGACGATGAAATTGGCCATGCAGACTGGTGGAATGGTGGAATAGTGCAAGATTACGATGGAAAATGCAGCACACAATGGAAAATGGTCCTGGTGAAAGCTTGGCGGAACGCAGAAAATTTAAACGCGAAAACTTGACACTTTGACTTGCAAACGAAATATTAAAGGGGATGAATGAACACGCGACGAAACATGTGGAAAGGTGACATGGCGAGACTGGTCAACGGCAGGACATGCAGTTAATTTGGACCGTTTGATCTCAGGAGGAGATCGATGGTTGAGAATGCGTCATAGGGTGACAGATGGTGGGCCAGGGGCATATTTGCCTTGGATTATCCCTCGTGCAACTTCGTGGTGTGATCATCATTGGATGGATGGTCATAGATCGAACGGTGTGTAGCGATATCGCACCGGGTCTTCAACCGAAGTTTAACGTGCGATGGGGGGGCGGTTTTTGAACAGTGTGCGAGACACGCGTCAGGTGGTGAGTGGAATTGTTGGCCAAATGAAAATTACCGCCTACCTTTCAAAGGTGGTGCGATAGAAACCATCGGTTTCTGCACAGTACTTGGGCGCAGGGACCACTGGGGCAGATGAACTCCGGACCGTCGGATCGGCGAGTTGATCGGACGGCTGTGATGCGATCGGGCGGTCGAAAGGGGTGGGGACCATGGCGTGGCGCTACGATCAGCACCCATACCATTAGTGCTTGGTCCTGGGCTTGGGGTCACGTGGGGAAGTGGTTTGCGGGGCTGGCAGAAAAGGGGCTAGGCCTGATATAAGTTAAAAGTGGGTTTTTGCCCCTTTTTAATGCATTTTGAGACTAGGAAAAGGGTAACGGTAGGGGGAAAAAGGGGAAAATAGGCCAAAAAAGGGGTATGTGTAGGATTTAAAGGGGATTTTGGGAGGATTTAGAGGGTAAAAGGGGAACTTTGAAAAAGGGGAAAAAAGGGTAAAATGGGACATTTTGCAGGGATACAAGGGGCAAATGAAGGCCTTAGGAGCACAATTTATCATCATCAGTGAGGCTTATTGACTCAAGAGCAACAGAAGGAAATAATCAAAGGGCAGGGAGCATGAAAAGGCTTCAAGGATGATGTGTTTTCAAGAGAAATGCATTCCTTGAAGGCTCATAAAACAAATTAGCCCCTTGCTTGCTTGTCAAGGAATTTATAGGGGGCTAATAGGTGCTTTCTGAGGAAATTTTCAATAGGAGAAACCATATCCTTATGCAAAAGGATGCAAAGAAAGTATTTTCAGAGTATGACACTGCTCATAGGTCATGGGAAAGACCCTCCAATATACAGGGTGAGGGATTGCAGGGACGGTGACAAATTGTTGTGTAAAAGATGCCCCCTAAAGCATGAGGTCCGAGAGAGAGGGAGGGGTGAAATTATTTATGAGAACGTGTTCAACCGAAACACTGCCGTCGAAAAACCTACAAGTACGAATACAACTGATATATCTGATATATGACATGTGGTATGGGCGCAACCATCCATAATAGAGTACATAAATAATGAGATCCGAGGTATGGACATAGCCATCCAGCAGTAGGGATCAATAAATAGACTCAGGTATGGTCGCAGCCATCCAATCAAAGGAGTCACAATAAGTCATAATAATCCACAAAGAACCCGCAGCCTATATTTCATCAGACAAAACCCAGGGTCTTACGCTCCATCTCGACCCGAACATAGTACAAATTCAAGCATGTGAATATGTGAGTTGAAGTCGAACATGCAAGAACATCATATGATTACCAGCTAATGATGAAAGTCGTTAACAGATTCGAGAGAAACCACCAATAATGACAATGGCTCTCAAGGTACAAAAGGTACAATCCATGGAATGTGAACAGTGATCTGACGTCGAACACCCATAGAGTCAATCGATTGAAGACCAATGATATGGACCTTACGCCGAGTGCAAAGAACCTGCCATTGAGGCATGCAGGCTCCAAGGTACCTGAAGGGAGTCTCTAGATCAACTTCTTAGATAATGAGCTGGATTCGACAGCAAGGGACCTTGATCGAAGGTGGGCCATAATGTTTCCCACATCATCGACACGAGACATAAGGATATGATGTTTGTGAATAAATACCAACAGAGAATCAGAGGGAGGTTGAAAACTACAGAGGCCAACTTCTCTTGAACATATTGATGGCACGACACTGGATTTGGCAGTATTTGACATCAAGGGATCTAAGGTCATGGTGACGTGGCAAAGAGAAGATGAGCGGTCAAAAGAGATTACCCAAACCCATGGAAGCAAGAAGATAACGAGATGAGATTTCCCCAACCCGACATGAATGTAGACAAGTGCCATGTTCAAGGGTGACATACTACCAACACAACTACAATATTGGTTCCATTTTCCCCCACCATTTCTGGTGAGTACCCCAATTATTTTGGAAAAAAAGCTTGAAGGGGATAGCATGTGCTTACGATGTAAGTTTTTCCTTCGGACAAATCCAACCTAGTACATTTTATGAGCCCTAGGAAGGAGGAACTCGAGTAACATCATGACGATGGAGTCTGATGTCATCAGGTTTTAACGAGACTGACAAAGGAAGAACTTGGCATATTTTCATATTTAAAGAGTTTGAAAAGAAAGCAGAAAAGAAAACTCCAGCAGTCCCTTTTCGTAAATAGTCCCTCAGATCTGAAAAGGTAGAAAACTGTATCTGAGAAAAAATCCTAGTCATGATAGGCTAGGGTATTCCTTTTTCGTAAATAATCTATCCGAGCCTGAAAAAAGGGTAAATTTATACTGGTTAGATATCGCTTTGCGACCAATTTAACAAGCTCAAAACAACAAGCAACTCGGAAATATTTTCAGTTTTAGAGAGTCAGAAAAGAGCTGAAAAATGACTCCTCCTGGAGGAACGAGTGGTATTAAGGGTAGCTACTGGTTTCGGTAATGGTGGAGCGTCTCAGAACAAGTAAAGGTTAAGAGGCTGGCTAACAAGACCACTCATTGCAGCAGTTCCTCAGGAATGGGTGAAACAACCAAGTGAAGGCGTATGATCGGCCAAGCAGATAGTAAGGATGGAGTGAGAAAACCAAGGTTCATCTGGCAAAATAAGCTGATAAAAATGGAAATCACGAGAGGTAAAATGGGAATGGTTTCATTTTTACACAAGCTTGAAATTAGGAAACTCTACTTGAAGTTGGTTTCATTTTTACACAAGCTTGAAACAAAGATAAACTATGCTTGAAACCGGTTTCATTTTTACACAAGCTTGAAACGAAAACAAACTATGCTTGAAAAAAATAAGCATGCCCCCAACATGGTGACTCAATTTGAGATACATGCCCCCTAAGCTTCAATCCATATGAAAGGAAGATGGAGTCAAGGTTCAAATTACAAGATCAAGAGAAAGACTTGACTAGGATTTTATGAGATCTTAGCAAAGACTCAAACTGAACAGGAACGTGTTTCATTGTTTTAACGAGGTTGACACACTAAAAGAACCATCCTCAGAACACTAATTCATTTTTTAATGAGGTTGAAATAGAAGATGAACTATCCTCGGAAGAGCTTGTTTCATTTTTTAAGGAGCTTGACACAAGAAAACGAACTATGCTCCGACCAACTTGTTTCATTTTTTAAGGAGCTTGACACAAGAAAACGAACTATGCTCCGACCACCTTGTTTCATTTTTTAAGGAGCTTGACACAAGAAAATGAACTATGCTCCGACCACCTTGTTTCATTTTTTAAGGAGCTTGACACAAGAAAACAAACTATGCTATGAGGACCTTGTTTCATTTTTTAAGGAGCTTGACACAAGAAAAACGAACCGTGCTCCGGCCAACTTGTTTCATTTTTTAAAGAGCTTGACACAATAAAAAGAACTATACTCCGACGGAAACTCATCATGATGAATAATAAGTCATATATTCCAAGAGGTTAGCCTCTGGTGGGAGAACAATATCTTGAAAATCAGGATCCAATGCCCCCATCACACTATGCACAATGGCAGTATCACTGATTGCGGGCACGGGATAGGTAGCCACTTAATTAACCTGCGACGAGGAGTATACAAATGGCAGATAAAGACTCAAAAGGGATGATGGTGGATTAGATTTCATGCCAAGACCAAATAATGAAAGCTGATCAATGGTCACGATCTGACCTTTGTGTGGAAAATAAATCACATGAAAGAGGGAGGAGACAATTCCCCCCATGACATAGTATAGTCGCACCCCAAGAGAAAATTAAAATCCAAGGGGCCTCGAACAACCATCACGTCTATATGGATGGTTTTCCCTCCCAAAGTAACAGGCAACTTTGGAAGGATCCCTAACGGTTGACTGGTTCCTTTGTTAAAATCCAATAGATTCTGGGTAACGGGCATAAGCGGTGGAGAACCAAAAGTCTGCCAAGTAGTTTAAGATATAATACTGACAGATGCGCCTTCATCTATAATAGTGCTAGGTATGACTATATCAAAGGTTTGTACCGTTATCTTGAAAGGCATATAAGACGGAAGGCGGTATCCGGCAAATCGACTCCAATCAAAGGAAGCGACCAAACTACTTGGAGGGGATACCATTTAACTGAGATGGTTTTTCCCTGGTGTTATTGGAGCAAGAGGAGCACTCTCCTGGACCTCCATCATGGGAGTAGGAGGAGCATCTTCTTGTATCATAGGGACGGACGAATCTTTCTCCAAGTCCGAAGAATCTCAAGAAACAAGAAGAACATGGGGGGGAATAGATCCACTCTCGATGGAAAAGACCTGATGCACCACAGATGGGGTCAGATCGACTGATTCCTTGGCCAATGGTTGGTCAGGAACAGATTCCTAAACTTGAATTTCCGGGGGATTGGGACCGACCAAGGACAACTCTTGATCGACCTCTGAATCAACTAATGGAGGACTCGAAGAAATTTTCTGGTAACCAGCCAAAAGGCAAGGTGCAGAAACAGTAGAGTCATCTAACACTCTTTTGGCTTCATCCATGTATGGACAAAGGTGAATGGGGTGATGCCCTTCACACAACTTACAGGGATTGGTAATGTTGCCCTGTTTTTTATGAGTCTTACCAGAGCTAGTCGAAGATGTGTTATCAATATTACTTCCAGAAGCCAAAGTCAACCGCGAACGACTGTCAGACCATGCATCAAGTACCTTTGGAATACCAAGGCAGTCTCGAATAAAATGGTTACCTTTGCAGAGCATGCAAGGGAATTTGACTTTCTGTGGAAGCTTGGATGGTTCTGTAAGTGAAGGGTTCTTAGGTGCAATAGTCGCAGAGCTAGCCTCTCCTCTATCTAACTTCTTCTTCTTAGCCACCTAGTTACTGGAATCTAGACTTTCACCAGGCGAAGTAGAAGAGGAGGACAAAGAAATAGGTGAAGAAGGGGAGAGTTCCACCTTAGAAGCAACATGATGTTGTTCTGGTGAAGGAGATGATTGTATGGTGGAAGGAACATTCGGGACCACCGAGGTCGAAAATAACTATACAGGAAACCCAACAGTTAAACCAGGCAGGGACAACGTTGCCATATAAGGAGCACCAACATTTCCAAAAGCAGGGAAAGGACCAGGATTCCCTTCGAAAGGGATTCCTGGGTTAGTGAACTCTGGAAACGTTGCCATCAGAAACAACTTTTAAAACAACACCCTAAGGAAACTAACTTTAACCAGGAATATTTCATAGGTAGTTATTTTTTAAGACATTGAAACAAAATTCTACCGTTTCATATTTTAAGAGTCGAGAAACAGGCAAAAGGTGACTCTATCGCTTTCAGGTTGGAAATGAGCATGAAAGGACAAGTGCTCAATGATATTTTCAAGTTTATGGAGTCAGTAAAGATCAAAAATGACTACTCAGGTAGTCTAGGTAAAAGGGTGTACCAGGTTCCCATGAACTGCCATATACACCTTGGTTATAAAATGAAAGAAGAATCAACCAAGGACTTGACGTACATGCAGGTAGTCTCCCCGAATGACGTGTTCGGTGTATCACAGTTACAAGGCGGTAGACTCGGCTTCCTATGGATAAAAGGATTGCAACCTATAAGGTTCTCCCTTTATATACTCGACAGTACGGGGAGCACAAGTCCGTACTAGCACTATCTGAAGCCAGATGGCGAGCGACAGCTACTAGGTTTTAAGACGCCGGAACATGTCTCTAACTTAGACCACTAAATGTTTCGTTAACTTTCAATGTTGCCTTAGGTTAATTGAATAAATTTTAAGTTGATCTTGTATTTATGTTTCAATTCCAAGGTCCTACCGAATGTTGGATCTCACAAATTCCTGAATGCAAGCTACATGCCATAAAATACCATTTCATTCAATGAAGAGCTATCTATGAGAAGGTTAGGAATTTCAAGCGATAGAAAACAATGAAAACACACAGAAGTATTCACTACAAAACCTGATGAAAACTAATGAGAATAAAAAATCTTTCCTAGAATGCCGAATGCTAGTTATGCAAAAGGTTTTCCAATTCTACAATGCAAACAAAACAAATGCAAGCACAAAATATATATATATATATATATATATATATATCATTTTTTCAATGTAATAGAGCAAATAGTGCACTAAATAACACGAAAAATGAATCTTCACACTAGTTTGAGAATGCCAATGCAAGAGCCGAAACAAAGCAAATCAAACAACTCAAAAGCAAAAAAGACAAGAACTCAAACCAATGTCACAATCTCTCAAATTGAAGAAAGATGCCAAAACAGACCCATACAAGCAATGTGAGCTATGCTTGGAGTGATTGGAAGTGAAACTGAATGAAAGAGATAAGACTCACTCAAGACTCATTTCACCAAAATCAACCACTCAAAATAGATCCATGGAGCTGAATGCAATCAGGCAAATAACGAAGGTTACCGCAAAACAAAAGACCCAACTTCCAACAGAAGACTCAGCATGTCAAAGCACTAGAAAGCCCTAAAGTCATGATGCAGAAAGAAATGTAAAACAACCGAAGGGAGAAGGCTGATCATAGTCACAAACAAACCCAAAGCACTCAAAACAAGTGAAGAAAACACCCAGAGACACCAGGATGGACCAAAAAACTCCAAAACAAGGGAAACCTTAGCACCTACAAGAATTGGCGCGACTGTCTGGCTGTAATCAGTACCATACAGAAGATGGCATGGGTGATAAACTGGAAACTCGCGCCAGTGGGTGCAACTGTCAGGCTGGAAATTGCACCAATCAAGCCAACTATGAAAAGATGAAAATTTGGAAAAACAAAGGTCAAAACTGATCCTCTGGGGATGAACAGAGGCCTAAGACTCAGCAAAAAAATCCAGAAAGGCAAGCTAAGCAAGAAAAGACCAAGAAGAAGATCTAATAGACAAAAAACAAACTCGCACTGTTCCCCAGTGGAGTCGCCAATTTGTTGGTGAGGTAAATCCCCTCTGTGGACAGAGGCGATCCCACTATCCCTAGGGTGGGTCTAGCCACAAATGAAACACGTTATGACATTAATTCCTAGCTAAGAATGGAAAAATTCTTGGCGGATCACCTAACTTAGGTCTTGCGCTATTGTGTCGTTCGAAAGAATAGCTGCCTCCTGCTCCCGATTCAGCAGATCACGACCCGCTCATTCTCACACCTGGATACCTGCACAAATAGAAGAGACAAATATGATACACAACATACTATTTCACATTCCTAACTATCAGTCAGTCGAAGAAGACTAAATCACATGCATTAAATAAACATAACACAGAGATGGAAACAATATCATAGTCGAGTATATTAAATTAAAGAAGGAAGAGTACAACCAGCACTTCAACGTTTCAATCTCCTCCAGCAGGGTTCCAGTGGAGCATGTCTCACAAGCTCGTCGGGAATTCAGACGGGGCTCTCTCTACCGGATCCTCCTTGGTTCGAACTTCTTTATAACGATTACTTAGCTATAATGTCTCTTCTCCAAGCTCGGCTTCTTGGCTATATGTTCAACTGTTGTTTCATCTACTGTTTCAGCTAGCTTATGTAAAGGGAGAAGGCTTGTTTATATAGAGGGACAAGGAGAAGTTAGGATCCCTACAATGGTGGGGGGAGTCCTATCCTCTTATAATGTTCCATCAACCATTTCTTAAAGGTATAGATCCGTGGTTTATCGAGTTTAACCACTTGCAATGAATCATTCCTGAGGTGGTTAAAGGAAACTTCCACTTCCAATTTGTTAAAAAACATTCCAAAACAGGTTGGAACGGGTACAACACAGGGACAGAGCGCCAGCTAGCGCGACCTCTAGTGTATATTTTCCCCATTGGCACGAGGGATGAACTAGCTACCCGCGTCAATGCCAAAACATGGGTTTTTGGGTGCTTTCTGAGGAAATGGTCAAGAGGAGAAATCATATCCTTATGCAGAAGGATGCAAAGAAATTATTTTCAAAGTATGACACTGCTCACAAGTCACGGGAAAGACCCTCCAATATGCAGGGCGAGGGATTGCAGGGACGGTGACAAATTTTTGTGTAACACCCCTACCATTTTTAGCATTTGCATCAATAAGCTAGAGGAGTTTTTCGAAGTTATTGGATGCAATGACCCCAAGCTCGCTAATGTGGCCATTACTCTTATCCTTTATGCTAGTGACACCATTCTTCTCTTCATAAGCCATGAATATTTCGACAAGCAGCTTAAAATCATCCATGATTACTACACCAAGATGGGTATGACCATTAATTCGAACATGACTAAACTCATGATATTTAAGTCCAAAAATATCAACCATGATATTTTATCTATGATAATAATTACTTGGAGAAGGTTCTTCATATAAATATTTAGGTATCGACATTCTTCATTAGCTCAACGGGAATTATGGCATTGAGAAAAGGATTATTAGAGGATGGAAAGATTATTATGATCTGGAAAATAGTTGTCAATTTTTTGATCTCTGGATTTGGAGTAATAATAAGGTCATTATTGGGTCTCTCATAACCTATGTTATCTTATATGGTTGTAAGGTTTGTGGTTGCAGCAAATCTAGAGAATCATGGAGAAAGATCGATCTTATCCAAAATCACTTTATAACCTACAATCTCATGATTAAAGGAAATACTTCCTCTCATATCCTCTTGACTGATATTAACCTTACCCCCACTAAAAGCATGACTACGTTTAGGTATTTGATGTATAAGAAAAACATTTACAACATGGAAGCTAGGAGGTTCCCAAAAATCACCTCTAACTCTATCCAAAACCTTCATCTCTGACCTAAGAAGGGATGGCACAAGGATGCCCTGCCTTGGCTTGTCTATTGGGGGATAAAGGAAGAGATAATATTAGAGATGAAGGATAAGATTAAAAATACTATTACTTCAAAATTGAAGGAAACATTGCAGGATGATATGGTACTAGAGGGGAAAAGGAAACTAAAGTATTATAAGGAGGTGATCAACCCCATTCTTGAAAACCAGGAATATATTTCTTCTTTAACCAGTGCTAAGAAAAAAATGAGTGTTGGAAAGATAAGAACTAATTCTCATGATATTCATAGTGAAACTAAGCATTGGTATATTACTAAAACGCATTGAGATGAAATAATTTGTCACCTTTGCGATACTAATAAGGTTGAAGATGAAAAGCACTATCTCTTGGATTTCTCGGCTCTTACTCACATCCGATATCATTTCCATAAAATTTTCCATAATATCAACCTTCTTGACTTGCTAAATAAAAAAACTATAGTGATCTAGGAATGTTAATTTCCTTTCTTTTTTATCATAGAAATAAAATTTTAAAGAGTCTCAATTAATCTCCTATATTTAGGTTTGATAGACCATATCAGTTTCAGTGGATGTTAATCATCATAATCATCATCATTATTATCATCACAATTTATTGTCGATATTAATTTTTTTATTACTATTTTTAATGTATTAATGTAAGCATTATGTTATTATTTATAAATGCAACATTATGTGATAATTTCTATCTCCTTCAAAACAAATTGTAGAATTTATTTTAACATAGTTAATTTCGAATTTTGAAATTTAATTTTTTTAAATTATATTTGATATGATATATATTTTTTTGGTCGATCAAAGGTTTACTATTATATTATCTTCATGAAAAATCATAGTAAAAAATGTATCTCGGTGACTACCCTGGATTCACTATGTTGAAATTGATAATACGAAGAGGCTTCTCATTTAATTTTCCCTTAATTAAATTAGAAGGAAATTGTAATTACACATCACATGACAACTTGTATGTGTTAATTGAGTTAGGAAGACTTATTTAACTTAGTAAATTCGAGGTGAGAGTAAAATTAGATGCATGTAGAGTTATCTCTAAGTTTTAGGGGGTCCAGTTACAATCTATTTTGAGTTGTAATTATTTAACCAAATTATTTGAGTCAAAATCAGTTGAACTAATTCTAACTAATGGAGGAGCTGGTGAGAGGTTGAGTGAATTAAATCTTATTTAATTCACATGCAGTGATCAATCAGATCATTGATAATTTGCTATAAACAGTTGTTGCATGTCAGTTAGGAGGAACACCCAGTTGAGATTGGAGTTAAAGCAAAGTATACTATCAATTTCATAATTATAAAATTGTACAGGTCATGGATGGAGTTAGAAAAAGGCATTAGATATATTTTGAAATCATTAATTGGGAATTTCCTAGTTAATAGGGTCTCAATTTCCCTAAGGATTGCGTAAACAAGGCAAGGTATCCATAGGCAAGAAATTGGTTAAGTATTGGACCAAACTTACTTGGGAAAGAGCGAGACAGACAGAGATAGTGCAGAGAGCTCTCAAGCCTGAGAGAAGCATTGACTTGTGTCATATTCTTGACTTAAGAAATATAAGATAGCGGGGATTTTAGCTGAGGCTTTCCCCAGATACGTCTTTGTGTTGTGTGATTGAAATTCTTTCTCTTTCTTGTTCATGTGATTGTGTGATCATAATTGGTTTCCGGGATATGTATAATAGATTCAAGTAATTTTTTTATCATATTACAATATCATTTGAATCTATGTGGATTTTCTACATGGTATTAGTGTGGGAATCACTATAGAAGAGAAGAAAACAAGTTTGTTTTGAACAGGTGAATCAAATTTGCAGATCTACTCTTGAGGACCAGCAACAGAATCAGGATGTATTTTTGTGGATTGATACTTGAATATTCCCTTGAGGGTAGTTAGAATTACATAGCTTAGAATGAAATAATGGAAGCTGTGTTGGAAGACAATAGAATGGAGTTCATAGATGATGATATTCCCAAGCTTGTAGCAACAAATGCTCAAAATATTGATGCATGGAAGAAGAATGTAGCAAATACAAAAAGGATTATGTTAGAAGGAGTTCGAGATCATATTGTCTCGAAACTCCGTGGAAAGGAAAATCTATATGCTATGTGGAAGGCCTTAACAGATTTGTTTCATAACAACAACGACCACAGGAATTTGGCACTAAAGGACAAGCTAAGAAAAATCAAGATGGAGAAGGGTGACGCAATACTAAAATGTTTGACAAAGTTCACTCAATGTCGAGATGAGCTTGGAAGTTTTGGTGTGACAATTGTCGAGGATGATCTAGTGAGCCTAGCACTTCTAGGCCTTCCCGAGAGATGGAACAAATAACAGGATTAGGTGAATGGGAGGGAGAAGCTAGCGGAGTGGGAGCCATTATGATTTGGCTTGCTACAAGACGATATTCGTGGAATACTAGATATGGATCCTCATCAAATACTTAGGATGATGAGTATTGTGCCTGGGATGGAAAGGAAAATAAAGGGAAGTGAAGGTGTCCCATTCCAAATCAGATTCTAATCAATAAGGAAAGAAGGACTTGTTGAATATTAAATGTTTTCACTTTCATGAGCTTGGAAATTATGCCACAAAGTGTCTGCATAAGAAGGTCGAAAATAAGCCCTCAGGAGGAACGACGGGTGAAGCAATTGCTTCACAATTCAAGTTGGATTTCACTCTCATCTCATGCATGGTGTCATCAGTGATGGGTTTGGTGTGGTAGTTGGATATTGGAGCTCCATTCCATATGACTGGAAACAATGAATTCTACAGCAACTTGGAGGAGAAGGATCTCCAAAAGCACATCGAGATGGGAGATGACAAGATTTATAACGCAACTGACATAGGTATTGTTAACTTTCAGAGGGAATATGGTACTCCTCTCACATTAAAATATGTCATGTATGTTCTTTGTTTAAATAATAATTTAGTTTCAATTTCTATGTTGGAAAACCATGGGTATGATGTGATATTTAGCAAAGAAAATGTGTTCCTTCATCGCAAAGCCATGAGACAGGTGAAGAATATTTGGATTCGGGTAAAGAAACTCTACAAATTGGATGTAGAATATTGTTTTTCCTTGAGCATGAAAGTTGAGAAGGTTCAGAGCTAAGACATCGATGATTTATGGCATAGAATAGTGGGCCATCTACACCATGGCGCTTTGAAGATCATGCAGTAAATTTCTATAGGAATTCCCAAGGGTGCACTTGAAAATTGAGATACATGCAAAGGGTGTACATTAGGTAAGTACACCAAAGCCACATTTCATGATAAGGAAATTCAAGCGAACGAAATCCTTGAAAGAGTTCACTCATATGTGTGTGGACCGCTCTTGATGGCCTCCACAGGAAAACACAGGTATTATGTGATTTTTGTAGATGATTTTTCATGCAAGTGTTGGATATGCTTCATGCAAAAGAAGGATCAGACGTTCTCAAAATTTTGGGAGTTTAAAAGACTTGTCGAGAACGATACAATGAAGAAGGTGAAGGCTCTTAGGAGCAACAACGGTAGAAAATATGTCTAAATGAATTCAATAAATTATTTGATTTAGAAGGAATTCAATAGGAATTGATAGCACCTCATAACCCACAAGAAAATGGGGTTGCAGAAAGGAAGAATAGAACTATTTTGGGAGCATCACGAGCGATGTTGCATGATTAGGTCCTACCATTGCACTTGTGGACTAAAAACACAATAGTATTTTTGTAGAACATAATTCCTCATTGGATCCTTGGGATGAGTACACCGAAAGAATTTTTTTCAAGTAAGAAACCATAATTGGTGCATTTTAAAATTTTTGGTTCACCAATTTATTTCCATGTAAAAAATATGCCAGGAAAAAACTAGAGCCAAAAATTGAGTTGGGAATATTTGTGGGGTACACCGATACACCTCACAACTATCAGGTGTACTTACCATCATACAAGGTGACAGTGGTAAGAAGAGATGTGAAATTCGATGAAGAGAAGGCTAGGAAATTGTACCCTGAGACAAAGATTCAGTTGCATGCAGTTGAGGAGCTCTTAGCTCTAAAATAAGAACCTCAATATGTGGAGAAACCACAAGTAGAGGAGTAGAGAGTGGAAGCACCCACTCATGTAGAGACATCCATAGATGGAAGGAAGTGCACCAGAGAGGTTGACAAATTGGTGCTTTATTCTAGAGAGAATGTGGCAGCACCCACATCATAGTGCAGGCAGAGAATGTCCCTAGATCGGTACCCTAGCTACATGGCTCTTATGAGCAAGAGTGTATATATTGGGCCATCCTCATTTGAGGAGGTAGTGTAGTACCCAATTTTGGTTGATGCCATGGTTGAGTATGCCTCCATCATCAGAAACAGTGCATGGGAGGTTTTCCCAAGACTGGAGGGCAAGTCAGTTGTAGGATTCAAGTGGATCTACAAGGTGAAGCAAGAAACATATGGGAATGTGGAGAAACACAAGGCCATATTTGTGGCTAGATGGTTCTTTTAGGTGGAGGGGATTTATTACAATGAGGCCTTTTCTCCAGTTGCAAGGTACTCGTCAATCATATCTATCCTTGCACTTTGATTGCAGATGGGATGGTAGATACATCAGATGGATGTAAATACAGCCTTCCTCAATGAAGTGATTGAGTAAGAGGTGTACATTAAGCAACTGGAAGGTTTTGAGACCATCGATATAGAGTCACATGTTTTCATACTCAAGAGAGAATTGTATGGACTGAAACAAGCACCCAGAGCTTGGTACACCAGGATCAACAACTACTTCACTAGGTTGGTATTCACCAAAAGTGAAAAAAATGCAAACCTTTACCATATTGTGGTAGAAGGTAAACTTGTTATCAGTGTACCTTATGTTGATGATTTGATTTTGACAGGTGATGAGCAGCTCATCAAGTATTGCAAAGAGGATCTTGAAATATAATTTGAGATGAAGGATATGGGGCTTTTACATTATT